>JAUMJK010001145.1:0-104415 GCA_033558105.1 Coccyzus lansbergi
CTTCTCTCTCTCTCTCCCCTTCTCTCTCTCCCTCCCTTTCTCTCTCTCTCTCCCCTTCTCTCTCTCTCCCCTTCTCTCTCTCTCTCTCCCCTTCTCTCTCTCTCTCCCTTCTCTCTCTCTCTCTCCCCTTCTCTCTCTCTCTCTCCCCTTCTCCTTTGGTTTAGTGTTAGGAATGGTTGGACTAGAAGATCCCATGGGTCCCTTCCAACCTGATGGTTCTGTGATTCTCTTTTTTCCCCTTCTCCTCTTTCACCTTCATTCCCCCTTTTCCTTATTTCTCCTTACCTCAACGCCTTCTTCTCCCCTTCCCCCTCTTTCTCCCTTCCTCTCTCCCTCCTTACTCCCTTCCCCCTTCCTTCTCCGCCTTCTCCCCTTAACCACCTATTGCACCTTTTTACCCCCACTTCCCCCTTCCCTACTCTTCCCTTCCCCCTTTTCTCCCCTTCTCCCCCTCTTCCCCCCCTTCCCCTCCTCCTTTTCTTCCCCCCCTCTTCCCTATCCTAACCCAGTACCCCCAAAGAGAGAGGTGGCAGGTGATGACGGGGGTTAGGGTCGAACACCCCCTTTCCCCCCCTTTTCTAGTTTCCCCCTTTTCTCCTTCCCTCTCCTTCCCTCTCCTTCCCTCTCCTTCCCTCTCCTTCCCTCTCCTTCCCTCTCCTTCCCTCTCCTTCCCTCTCCTTCCCTCTCCTTCCCTCTCCTTCCCTCTCCTTCCCTCTCCTTCCCTCTCTCCCCACTTTCCCTTCTTTTTCCCCTTTCCCTCTTCCCCTTCCTAACGCAGGGAGCTCCCCTCAGTGCCCCAACGAGAGGGCTGAGGAGCCTTGGCAGGGGGAGAAGTCATAGAATCATAGAATCACCAGATTGGAAGAGACCCACCAGATCATCGAGTCCAACCAGTCCTATCAAATTATTTCCTATCAAATGAACCTATGTCTATTCATTCCTATCAAATGAACCATTCCTATCAAACTCGGTTGGGGGGTGGGGTTGTCAGCATTCCCCACTCCCCCCCCAACCCCAAACTGCTCCCTTTCCCCCCCAGTGTTCCCTTGGGCTGGGGGAGGCAGTTTTCCTCCCGGGAGGGTGGTGGGAGATGTGGAGGAGGTTGAGGCCGAGTTGGGAACTGGAAACACTGGAAACTGAAAAAAAAAAAAAAAGGGGGAAAAGGGGGAAAAAAAAAAGTGGGAGCCCTGGCTCTGCTGCCCTCTGCCTGCGGCTGTGCTCGGCAGGACAATGTGGGACCCCCAGGCTGAGGATAGTGTGGGATCCTCAGGCTGGGGACAGTTTGGGACTCCTGAGCTGGGGATACTCTGGGATCCTCAAGCTGGGGACAGTGTGGATCCCTCAGGCTGGGAACAATGTGAGACCCCTGGGCTGGGGACAATGTGGGACCATTGAGCTGGGGACAGTGTGGGACCCTCGAGCTGGAGATAATGCGGGACCCCTGGCCTGAGGACAATGCGGGACCCCCAAGCTGGGGATAGTGTGGGATCCTCAAGCTGGGGACAATACGGGACCCCCAAGCTGGAGATGGGGACACTGCAGGAAAGTGGGGGACAGTGCCCTGCCAGCCCCTCTGCCCGCCCCCCCCCCCCCCCCCCAAAGTTGAAAGAAAAGCTTTCCTGACTTTTGGGTGAAAAAAACAGAGGAAACAGGGTTTCAGCAACACCACTTGTGTTGCTTCTCTTGCTCTGAGTATTGGCATTATTTAATGAAACAAGAATAAAACTGAATAGTTCACGCCAGATGAAGAAGAGCAAACAGGATGGGGAAGCCAGCCTGCTGATAAATGCCCGTAACAGACAGACAAGGACACAGAGCATCAGTAAATACCGCGTGGTTGGTTAGATACCGGCTTTGGTGATTCTGTCTGACAGTTAAAGGCCTCACTTCCCTGGTCTTCTCTAGCTTGTTGCCTTTTACAAGCTCATCTCCTCAGCTCCTGGAGTTTACTACCCTTTAAACGTGGAGTTGTTGATCTTCTCTGGTATTGCAGTGCAACCCTTTGATATAAAAAAACCCACCTTCCTCTTTGGAATCTCAGGAAAAGCAGGCAGCATAGTGAAATTCTGTGGGAGGAAAGATCCATCGTAGCAAGGAGATACCCGTAAATCCTGTTATCAGCTCGGCATTTCCATAGAAATTTCCTGATTCGAGATGCCCGGTGCCTTTCGTATGCTTACATTTCCTTAACTCTGTTCCTAAATCTGTACATGGCTTCATTTACAAGCCTAAAATCCAAATGTAAATGGAGGGTGAAGGTTGTCCTCGACCTCCCGATCTCTTTGAAGTTGCCGTCTCATTCATCAGTTTTAGCTACTCTAAATACGTCTTTCAGGTCTACTGGAAAGAGCAGCCCTGGCTCTTGAGGGCAAAGAGAAGCATCTACAGGCTTTATGCTCCTCCAGCACCGGTCGATTACAGATGATCTGTGCCCTGGTTTAAGCCTCAGCTCCTTTTTGATATCTTTTAGCTAGTTGCTCTCTGTTGAACTTCTTTTATTTTGGTCTTTGTGCTCCAAATAGGACAGAACACCTTGTAAATATAAGCACTGCTCCCCTTCTACCATCAAAATGTTAAACCACAAAAGCTTGTGCTGATTACTCGTCAGAGCTCTGAATTTACACACCCAGAGCTTTCTTTTCCCGAGGAGACCTTCTAGTGGCCTTTAATACCTGCAGGCAGCCTACAAGAAAGCCAGAGAGGGAATGATCACAAGGGCCTATAGTGGTAGGATGAGGAGGAATGGCTTTAAATTTTAAGGGGGAGGATTTAGGTTAGACATTAGGAAGAAATTCTTCATGATGAGGGTGAGGAGGCCCTGGCCCACGTTGCCCAGAGCAGGGGTGGCTGCCCCATCCCTGGAGGGGTTCAAGGGCAGGTTGAATGGGGCTTGGAGTCCCTGATCCAGTGGGAGGTGCCCCTGCCCATGGCAGGAGGTGGGACTGGATGAGCTTTGAGGTCCCTTCCAACCCAACCCATTCCATGATTCTTCAGAGCAAGTCATTAAATTAAAACCAAGAAGTTCAAAAAACTTTGAGAATTGATTGTTTCCAGCTTCCTTTTTCTTTTCCCCTCCATAAACCAGGCAGGTCCTGGGGAAAGCTAATAAACAGCCACTACTGAAAAGCTGATAGCGCATTGCATTGTGATGCCGGTCGTGGTGGAGTAATTGCAATCTTCTGTTTAGATCGCAGGAGATAGGAAAATATCACTTTGTCCACATGTCCCATAAGAATAAATCATCCTGGATACTTCACAGGGGTAAAGTGTCCACCAACAAAGAGTTGTTTCAATAGTCTGGGCTGCAAAGCTTCATGTTGCTTGGTAGATAGGTTAAATTATCACAGGAGGATTATCCAAAGCCTCAACTCCCCCCCAACACATTAAAACGAAGAACTTGCCTTCCTTATTGTCCAACTGCAAGAAACTCAAGTGTAGGAGAGGGGAAAAAAAATCAACCCACAGCTGCCTGGTTTAATGAACTCATAATTGCAGAAAAGTGGTTTATTCCTAAATGTCCTTTTAGTGGGCTCTGGGATGAGTAAGTTATTGTTTGTCCTCTTGTTTTGATGGCAACCACTCCAGCCCTGACCACTTTAATATTAATCGCTTGAGCTTTTTTCAGTGCTTCCTGAGAACAGTGTGAGTGGTTCCGCACCTCCCGCAGCCACAGCTCAGCACCAGGATCCTCAGTACGATGGTGTAAGGTGGGAAGATCCACCTTGAGAAGTTCCAGGTGCTGTTAGCAAGTATAAATCCATTATTCTAGCTGAATTATCTTAATTTAATTATGTTAATTGCCTGGCCGGCCGACCATTTAATATCTGAATCCAATCCATAACATATATGTAAAGATTTTGCGGTTGGATGTGAGTTAACAGTATTGCCGATAGTAGATCCAGTGCGAATCCCTCTCCTGCTCTTTTCTTGGCTTCCTGGCACCAGGTAGAAGGGGAAAAATAATCTAGGTGGGAATTGTGATGCATTTTAAATAGTTACCAGATCTGCTGTAGTATTTACAGCTGTGGTTTTAAGGTTCCAGCTGACGATGTGTTCGATGTTTCAAGCTACCCATGTGAGCAGAGATCTCTCTGAATCCGGACGAGCAGGAATCAGTAAAAAGGTGTGAGTTTTATATATCTGCTGTTCTAGTGCCGAGCACGTGTTAAAGAGGGAGAGCTGTGGTTATTGGAGCGGAGGGCTGGATACCTGGTGCTCCCACGTGGTATGTCTGAAGTGATGGGACTGAAATACACTGCAAGAGACACCGCTCTTCATCTCTCAAGCTGCCTGCTAGGCCTTCAGCATGGGGGGATTTACAGGAGCTTCCCAGATGGGAAAGGAAGAAAAAGTCAGTTAAAGGATGTATTTGTTAATCAGCAGCTGAAGGGAATCCTGCTCTTAAACTGCAAACCCATCCTGCTTCCAGGCTGCAAGCACTGGCAGCAGAGACATAGAATCATAGAATCACCAGGTTGGAAAGACCCACCGGATCAGCAAGTCCAACCCCACGGAGAGCAGAGACAGGAGGCATCGTTTGTTTGAACAAACCACTATGAAGGGTGCTCGTGTTCACCTTCCCACCAGCAACCACACTGCAGGTCACAGGCCATGAGGAGGGAGAGAGGTGGAGATGACCAAGCCAAATCAAACGTGCTGGAGAAGTCAGGCAGGAGGAGGAAATTTCAAGCGTGCTTTCCAGCCCATCCCAGGACCTGTTTGGGATCTGGGAAGGCTGTGCTAGTCTTAACATTGAGGATGTGGAATTCAGGTAGGAGACAGAGGTGTCTCCTCTCTCTGTTAGATTCTTGCTCCAACATCTCTGGCTGAGGAGAAGCAGTAAGAAGGGAGCATGAGACAACAAGAAGTGCCTGGACAGTGTGCTTATTTTTCAGAAAATGCCGATTAGCAGAATTGTTTTCTCTGCTCAAATTTGACAAATTGCTTAAAACCTCATCCCATTCTGTAGGATCCCTTACACTTGGGTATCTGGCCTCTATTCCCAAACAGCTCCGTCACCTGACTGGTGATCAGTGATCATCTCGCAAAGACACTTCTTTCCTCTTTGTAGCAAAGAAAATGATTCAAAATACTTACACTCTTTTTTTTTTTTTTTTTTTTTTAATGAACAGAAGATGCTCCTGTGATTAAGTTGAAGATGCAGTAAACGTCAACACAAGTGGCTAAATGTGTTTTACACTTTCTGATGGTGTCGAGTCGCCCTCTTTACAAATCCTTTGGCTGTTCTTCTGGCCTCAACAGATGTAGAACGACATTTCAAAGACCGCTGACTGCACCGCTCAGTAGCTGGAAAGAGAAAGAAACCGCGGCTGGAGCGAAGGGGAGAGATAAAAGCAGCCTGTGCCCCAGAACCAGAGTTTTCACAGCGCACATGGGCTGGATGTGTGAACTGGGTGCCGAGAGCGACAGGGAGTTAACGCTGCAATCCTACAACCCTGATTCTCACACGTTTAAGGCCACATCTAATGATGTATTTCTGTGTTTTCTGGGTATGTAATTACGTGGGGGTTATGGAATAAACCCAGCTGGGAGTGGAGCCCTGAGAAGGGGAGAAAAGGTCTGTGTGCGGGTGGGTGGGTTTGTCTGTGTCGGTGAGCACAACAATCGGGGAGCGCATAGCGGAGAAAAGCTTTACCTGGAAGGAAAAGAAAAGATAAAATGACAGCTCTGTGCTGCGAGCAGTTGTTGCCTCCCTTCAGGCTATAGGGCAATAGTCCCAAGCAGGTCACAATCGAGGAAATAAAAGTTTCAGGCTTCTCAGAGTTGAGGAGTTAAAGAAATCTAAGTGTCCTTGCTGTAAATGCAAGGTAAATTATTCATTCTCTCTCTCTCCCCCTCCCCTTCTCTCCCTCTAGTTCAGTTTTTCTTTTCATGCTTTAATCGTTTTGACACCAAGCTGTACAAAAGTAATTTAAAATTAACATGACTGACACTTGGTAGATAGCGGGACCCAGCGCAGGGCTCCACCTTCTACTCGGGCCTGTGGAGAGGGGCTCGGGATTGGCTGCGGGTCCTGAGGCAGCTGATGGGGACCCAGGGAAAACATGGCAAACAATTAATTTGTTAATTTAGTTTTCTGTTTAATTTGAAACCAGAAAATTGTCAGGCACTCATGAGCCCACGAGCGAGGCTGAGTGGACTCGGGGCAGCGCCGCGCTCTTGACAGCGACGAGGGGGCACGTTGGATTAGCCAGCAAAGCAATTTCTCCTGCCAGTACTGATGGCGTTTAATAGGCTTCGTAGGGTTTTTTTAGCAGCAAAGTTCTGCAGCACTGGGCTTTGTGTCACTGCTCAATCTGGTGTGTTTTATGCGTGTGATAAAGAGGGAAAGAGGGAACACGCGCACGTGTGGTGCAAACCGGCTGCGAGGAGTTGCCACCTCAAGAGCAGAATGCGCTGTAGCCCATTAGCAACCTGGTACCTCCAAATGATGCCTGGGGCAGCCAGAATCCTTACAGGGTTAAGTCCTGCGCACGATAAATGATGGTGATGAGCAACAAGGGTGTATCAGGACTAATGCCCTTTGAGAAAGGAACGTGCTAATTTGATTTCTTCCCTTCAGCTGTGAAGGAAAGTGTGTAATTCCAGATCTACAAGGAGCAGGCCCTTTATGCTGAGGTTTGGGCCTCTCTTTTTGATCATAGAATCACCAGGTTGGAAGAGACCCACCAGATCATCGAGACCAACCATTCCCATCAATCACTAAACCATGTCCCTCAGCACCTTGACCACCCGTCCCTTAAACCCCTCCAGGGAAGGTGATTCAACCCCCTCCCTGGGCAGCCTCTGACAGTGCCCAATGACCCTTTCTGTGAATTTTTTTTTCCCTAATGTTCAGCCTGACCCTCCCCTGGTGGAGCTTGAGGCCATTCCCTCTTGTCCTGTCCCCTGTCCCTTGGGAGAAGAGCCCAGCTCCCTCCTCTCTACAACCTCCTTTCAGGTAGCTGTAGAGAGCGATGAGGTCTCCTCTCGGCCTCCTCTTCTCTTCTGATGCCAGAAATGGAATTCTATCTATTTATTTCACTCACCCAATTCAGGATTTCACTAGTAACCCATAAGAGCAAAGATGTTCACAGTTACCGGGACCAAGAAATCACCACAGCCCTAAATATAATCTGATGGATTCGCTGTTGTCTGCATGAGTGGGCGTGTGAAAAGTTGTGAACGCATTAAATCAATGAGTTGGTTACCAGCAGAGGGAGTGTGGGTCAGGGCTGGGTTCAGCCGGGAGTCAGGAGGCTAAAAATGGGACAGTCTCCCAAGGAAGCATCACAAGCACAGCGCTCTCAAGGGCACATGCAGCACAAGCACAATTCGCTTCCTAAATCCAAATGAACCTAGAGATAAGATTTCGTTTGCAAATCTCGGACCTTGTGTGGCCTCCCTAATTCGCAGTGTTCCTCTTCCCCCTCCATCCCATGCTCTCTGTAAGCCGAAGTCACTAGATGGTACTGTTGCTGTTTAATATTGATGCCTCGGTGGTGCAGCCGGCTCTTTGGGAAACTCACATTTCTGCCCAGCGCTGAGGAAGGGCTGGGTAATTTGTCAGGGAGACGCAAGCGAGGAGCCAGGGAGAAGAAGTAGGTCAGGTCTGGTTCCTGGGATTCAGTTGTCAGACGGGGAGTGGAGAGATGGTAAAGATTTCATCTGAGCTTCCACGTTCGGAGGAACAGATGAAATTGTTTCCCAGTTTGCTCCCTAAAGGCGGAACAGGGTCACGCCCTCATGTAAACCCCATGAAACCCAAGTCTTGGTCAACCTCACTTGTGGTTGAGCCCTGAGACAGAGGTGGCTCAGGTGCAAGGATAAACCCTCAGCAGCAGCAGTTGGTAGAAGTTGTGTTGCTCACCGAGCTCGGTGTCTGTGGACTCAGGAGGAAACACCAGGTTGGGCAACTCCAGACTAGGAGAAGTCTGGCTGGAAAGCTGCCTGGAGGAGAGGGACCTGGGGGTGTTGATTGACAGCGACTGAACAGGAGCCAGCAGTGGCCCAGGTGGCCAAGAAGGCCAATGGCATCTTGGCTTGGATCAGAAACGGTGTGACCAGCAGGGCCAGGGAGGTGATTCTCCCTCTGAACTTGGCACTGGTGAGACTGCTCCTCGAATCCTGTGTTCAGTTCTGGGCCCCTCAGCCCAAGAAGGATGTTGAGGCTCTGGAGCAAGTCCAGAGAAGAGCAACGAAGGCTGGAGAACAGCCTTGAGTCACCTTCCCTGGAGGGGTTTAAGGGACGGATGGACGAGGTGCTGAGGGACATGGTTTAGTGATTGATGGGAATGCTTGGACTTAATGATCCAGTGGGTCTTTTCCAACCTGGTGATTCTATGATTCTATGAAACTTTGACCTGATTCTATGAAACCTGACCTACAGCACACCTCAACCTCTACAACACACTAAACCCCAACCTGAAGCGAGCAACCAGTTGCACAGATTCCTTAACCGCTCCAGAATCCCCCCAGCTTTCCAATGACATCATTGCCCGGGTCCCATCCCTGGTAGGAGGTCACCAACTCTCCGTCGCTGATGGTAACAAACAGGTTATTGTGCTCTGCGCCACAAACAAACCCCGTTCCTCCCAACCACCAGGGAGACTCCATCCCCGGTCCAGCAGCCCACAGAGAGCTCCCTGCCCACCCTGCCTTCAACTAGAGTTTCTATTAGAGGGGAAAGTCAGGCCAATTAAATCAGGCAGCATTGAATCTCTAATTGACATAAATGAGACAGACAGACAGCTGGGAAGACGCGGGGGGAGGGAAAGGGGAGCAGGTGCCCTGGATGAGAAAGAGATGGAAATCCAACCTAATAGTAGCGCAGCTTTTCTTACTCTCTGTTTATATTTGCCAGCAACATCTTGAAAAGTGTCTGAGCTCCTGCTGGAGATACATTAGCGAAAGAAACACAAGTTACAACCATTGTGCCCTTGATTAGGATGTGCCTAAAAACCGCCAAACAAACCCAAAGCAAAAAAGCAAAAAAAAAAAAAAAAAAAAAAAGCCCTGAGAAAGACTTTTTAATTTGTGTAAACAAAAAAAAAAGTCTGCTTTTCCCGGTGCAGTTTGAACAGCAGGCCTTGCAGCTGAACAATTACAGAATCGTTTTAAATTGTATTTGTTTAATTTTCCACATCTGAGCAGTGCGTGAGGAGGTATTTCCCCCTCTCTCTCTTTACCCAGGGAGTTTTAATTTTTTTTTTTTTTCCTTGAGCAGCCCCTTGGAATATTCATTTCTACAGAAAGGAGGTATTTAAATTCACATGGTTCAGAGGAACAGAGGCAGAAAGCGGAGGAGCTTTCCGGAGCCCGGCATGCGGATGGAACCAGAATTACCAGCCCTTCAGCCGGCGTCTCCCTGCTGCTGCCTCACCCAGGGTGTTGCCTGTGTGGAAACACAACCTGGTGGCTGTTTTCTCTTTTTTCAGTGCTGTGCAGGTGAGAGAAGGAGCCTTGGTAGGGCCAACATTGGCTAAAAAAACACCCTCGAGTGGATGCAGGTGGCAAGGGAAGGGTCAAACTCTATTTTGCTGCGCTGGTAAATCCTTTAGTAGCACAAAAAAAAAAAAAAAAAAAGCAGCAACTCTTGCAAACCAGAATAAAACCAACTCGATCTGCGTTTTAAAACAAAGAATATTTGAACTTCGGGTTGTGTGAACACCAGAAATGTTTTGTTTTTTACTTGCGTTTCGAGAAACTTTTCAAGTCTCTTCGCGAATATTTCAACAGATTTTTTTTTTTTCCCCCTCTGCCGCTTTCCCAGCTGGGATCGGTTTTGCCCGTACAGACAATTCTTCTTGGTATCCATGGGAATCGCCTCCGTAATTAGACGTGCACCCAGAGCACAGATCAGAGCCTTCCAACCCAGCAGCTGGAACTGGGAGGCGGGTCTGATTAAATCTGCTCTGCCACAAGGAGAAAAGGCAGCTTTAATGAAACATCAGAGGAGCTCCCTACCCCTTCTTTAAACAGGCGCAGGCAAAGGGACTCCTGGTCCACTTTGTGAGTCGCTGCTCACGACTCGCTGAACGGAGAGCGAGGGGAGCAGCCAGCGATCGACGGCCTCCAGAGCGGGGAACTGTCTCATTAAAAAGGGACTAATTGCAAGCAGTGGCTTTCATTAAGAGGGGCTCACGCGATGCCTTCAGGGTTACAGGGAAGGTTGGAAATGCCTAAATATGCAGAAATTGAAGCTGCAAGAGGGGAGATTGAAATGAGATCTTAGGGAGAAATGTTTTGCTGTGAGGGTGAGGAGGCCCTGGCCCAGGTTGCCCAGAGCAGGGGTGGCTGCCCCATCCCTGGAGGGGTTCAAGGGCAGGTTGGATGGGGCTTGGAGCCCCTGATCCAGTGGGAGGTGTCCCTGCCCAGGGCAGGGGTGGGACTGGATGGGCTTTGAGGTCCCTTCCAATCCAAACTATTCTGTGGTTCTACGATACTAACCGGTAGCCATTGCAGACCTTTGTTTTTTCCTCAACAGTTTAGAACAACAAGATCAGGGTCAGCTCAGTCCTATCTTGCAGAGGAACAGCTTCTCTGTTTCTCACAGAAAACATGAAACACAGGCAGCCAACAACCCTCTTATTAAATGGAAAATAATTGATTTCTATTACTACATATCCCATCTCCATTTAACAATCTTCTGTATGGAAAAGGGAGTTGGACGCAGGTGACAAGTCTTATGAGGAGTGGCTGAGAGAGCTGGGGGTGTTTAGCCTGGAGAAGAGGAGGCTGAGGGGAGACATCATTGATCTCTCCAACTACCTGAAAGGAGGTTGTGGAGAGGAGGGAGCTGGGCCCTTCTCCCCAGAGACAGGGGACAGGACGAGAGGGAATGGCCTCAAGCTCCACCAGGGGAGATTCAGGCTGAACATTAGGAATTTTTTTTTCACAGAAAGGGTGATTGGGCATTGGAATAGGCTGCCCATGGAGGGGGTTGAGTTACCTTCCCTGGAGGGGCTTAAGGAACGAGTGGACTAGGTGCTGAGGGACATGGGTTAGTGATTGATGGGAATGATTGGACTCAATGATCCGGTGAGTCCTTTCCAACCTAGTGGTTCTATGATTGGGTAGAAACTATTGATCTGCTACGATTTTTTTTTTAACCTTTAGTTTCTGCTTCCACTTGGTGTCACCAACCCCATCTGTGGGGTCCCCACTGGGACACCAACCTGGCCGAGGAAGGCAGGTTGCATAGTGGAAAAATCCTGCTGTGATCCTACACCTTTTTTAAAACCTAGAGCTGTGACTGGGGTGGAGAAGACATCTTAAAATTACAAGTAGTTTGGTGGGTGAGAAAAAAAAAAAAAAAACACCAACCCAACTTTTAACAAATAATGATTTTCCTACAGCAGAGACCGGGATCAAACAGAGCTCTAGTCTAGACATAGATGCTACCCCCGCCTGCTTTAGAAGTTGGTACAGCACAGGCTGAGCAGAACTTAGCATATTCCTTCCCTAATATGATTAAAATGCAGCTCCCTGTCCTGGGGTACTAATGAATCCTCCAATTTTTAGGCACTCAAAGTGTTTCCACTGCTGAAGAAGAAATTCACTTTGCAAACGTGGCAGCGGAGCCAGATCCCGACTAACAGAGGTTTCCTTAAGTGAGATTTGAACTCAGCCCTTCTTGCCATTCCGTAATTTGAATGTCATGTTCCCAAACCTTGCGAGAGGCAGATGAATGAGCGATTCCTGGCTCCGAGTCAAACGCTGCAGTAATTAAATGTTTATAAAACGCTTTAAGCATGCAAAGTGCTATTATCATAGACAAGAAACCAATAGGCTGTGGGAGATTGGAGCTGGATTTTGAGGAGCACCAGCAAACAGTTCATTTCTAGGAGGAAGTTTTTCACACAGAGGGTCATTGGGGATTGAATCATAGAATCATAGAACAGCCAGGTTGGAAGAGACCCATTGGATCTTCTAGTCCAACCATTCCTATCAAACACTAAACCAAGTCCCTCAAGACCTCATCCACCCGTCCCTTAAACACCTCCAGGGAAGGTGATTCAACCCCCTCCCTGGGCAGCCTATTCCAATGCCCAATGACCTTTTCTGCGAAAACCTTCCTCCTAATCTCCAGCCTAAATCTCCCCTGGCGGAGCTTGAGGCCATTCCCTCTTGTCCTGTCCCCTGTCCATTGGGAGAAGAGGCCATTATCCTCCTCTCCACAACCTCCTTTCAGGTAGTTGTAGAGAGTAATGAGGTCTCCTCTCAGCCTCCTCTTCTCCAGGATAAACACCCCCAGCTCTCTCAGCCGCTCCTCATAGGTTCTGTTCTTGAGCCCCTTCACCAGCTTCGTTGTTCTTCTCTGGACTCACTCCAGAGCCTCAACATCCTTCTTGTGCTGAGGGGCCCAGAAATGAACACAGGATTCAAGGAGCGGCCTCACCAGTGCTGAGTACAGAGGGAGAATCACCTCCCTGGCCCTGCTGGTCACACTATTTCTGATCCAAGCCAAGATGCCATTGGCCTTCTTGGCCACCTGGGCACATAATAGGCTGCCCAGGGAGGTGGTTGATTCACCTTCCCTGGAGGTGTTCAAGGGATGGGTGGACGAGGTGCTGAGGGACATGGTTTAGTGTTTGATAGGAATGGTTGGACACGATGATCCGATGGGTCTCTTCCAACCTGGTTGTTCTATGATTCTATGATTCTATGATTCTGATTCTCCTGCTGCATCTCTCTTCTAGAGTCGCTCACAGAGGATTACGGAGACCATCTCCAGCTTCCTTTCATTACAACCAGAACAAGACAGACCAGAATTTGTCTCTTTCACATCAACATGTGCGATTCAAAAGTTTTTCCCCTCTGTAATAAATATCCAAGTGGAGGACCAGCTCGCTCTTTATCTTGTCAAGAAGCTGCCCCTAGGGAAACGAGGAATTGCTGCTGTGTCTGATCTCTCCCATAAAACTGAAGAGGATCCACCTGTTACAGGTTTCTAACACCATCTGCTGTTTAAAAATAAGACAGCATTTGAGCCAAGCAGCACCCGAGAGTTTGTACTTGCTTGATAAACCAGGAGCGACACCGGCTCATCCAGGAGGTTTGTGTAATGGGTACATTGCGCCCTTGATCTTTCAAACCCTGAAGATATTTTGACTTGATCTTAATTGCAAAGTGGATTATTTCTTTGCTAGATGACCCCGAAAGCCAACGAGCAGCAGCTGAAAGCCAGGTCCTCGCCACAGAACTTCAGGAGACCTCATTACTCTCTACAACTACCTGAAGGGAGGTTGTAGAGAGGAGGGAGCTGGGCTCTTCTCCCAAGGGACAGGGGATAGTACAAGAGGGAATGGCCTCAAGCTCTGCCAGGGGAGATTTAGGCTGGAGATTAGGAGGAAGTTTTTCACAGAAAGGGTCATTGGGCATTGGAATAGGCTGCCCAGGGAGGGGGTTGATTCACCTTCCCTGCAGGTGTTTAAGGGATGGGTGGATGAGGTCTTGAGGGACTTGGTTTAGTGTTTGATGGGAATGGTTGGACTCGATGATCCAATGGGTCCCTTCCAACCTGGTTGTTCTATGATTCTATGAGTCTCCATCCCCCTCTTCGGTGTTGAAGCAGACTCTGAAGCGTGTCCTTCAATTCCAGAGAATGGTCTGAAAGATCTGATGCTGGTTCTGTCCTTCCTCTCCAAAGTTTGACTTGAACAATCTGATCCTGATTCTGTCCTTCCTCTCCTCTCAGCCTGAATCATAGAATCACAGAATCACTAGGTTGGAAAAGACCCATCAGAACATCAAGTCCAATCATTCCTATCAAATACTAAACCACGTCCCTCAGCACCTCATCCGGCCCAACGAAGAATCTGATCCCCATTCTGTTCTTCCTCACCAAAGCTTGGCCCAAAGAAGCTACATTAAACCTTTTTCTTGCGAGAGCACCACAGACTCCACAGGGTATGAGGATCTCGAAGAAAATCCTTCTGTCTATTGAAAATGAAAATATTTAGCTTTGCCGTCTCACACTGCTGCCTGTATGACAGAATAAATACTCAAACCGAGGACTGTTTTACTGCTTCCTAATTGCTTCCAATTTGCAGCTTCCGATTTTCGTTACAGGGGGGAAAAAAGAGAGTCCTGAGGTTCATTGCGCATCGAAACCAAAGGACTTTTGATAGGAATGGTTGGACTAGAAGATCCGATGGGTCCCTTCCAACCTGGTTGTTCTATGATTCTATTCTATGACTTACCACCAGCGCTTCTAGGTTTTGTTATATGTGTTAAAAAGCAGGGAGGGATTCTTAATAATTTGTAATTCTTTTAAAAAGACAAGTTTTTTTTTTTTTTTCTCTGAACAGGTCCCTGCGGAGCCTGCCCATTCACCCTAGGACAATGCAGCAGTTTTATCACTGGAGATTTATAGAAATTTATTTCATAGAAGTCAGTTAGAAATTTTATTTCATAGAATCACCAGGTTGGAAGAGACCCACTGGATCACCGAGTCCAACCACTCCTATTCCTCAACCATATCCCTCAGCACCTCATCCACCCGCCCCCCCCTAAACACTTCCAGGGAAGGGGACTCAACCCCCTCTCTGGGCAGCCTCTTCCAGTGCCCAATGACCCTTTCTGTGACAAAACCCACCCCAAAAAAATCAAAGTCTGATCCCAAAGAGAGGACACAGCCCTGCAATCTCTCCCTCACCGTGTCACATCAGCCCATTTGCAGCATCCTCTCCATATTTAACATTTGGAACCCCCTCCCCGCACAACCGTTTAAAGAGTCAGCGGCTCCTTTTGTAAGCCATCGGCTCCTTACCCCGGCCCTTTCCCCGCACTCCTCCACAAAAGAGACCTTTTTACATGTCAATTTATTTTCAGACAAGCATATCTGAAAGGGAGTTTCTCTCCCGAGTGGAATTAGTATTAATGGCAGGTGTTCCAGGGGGAAACACAAAAGGAGGAAGGCAGCAAGTTAGCTGAGCTTAAGTAGTAAGACAGTTTGATGTTTTAATAACCAGAGGCAAGAAAATGGAGTGGCAGCAGACCCCCGGCTTCCAGCGCATGAATGAAGGTTTTATTCAGAGCCCCCGTGTACTCGCGAAAGGAGACTTTGAAATATTTGAAATGTTCTCTCGGCCTTAAAAGAGGGATTAAATTGTTGAATATTACATGAAAGCGCAGCCTCCACCCCGCATACCGTCAAACACGCTCGTAGTCAACTAGTATTTCCGAAGCCTCCGTGTTCTTGAGAAGGCGACGGCGGCTGCCGCGAGGAGGTGGTGGCACCCAGGAGGTCACCGGCCACGTAATTCCCAGTCTAATAAAGGCAGAGAATGCAGGGAAAAAAAAAAAAAGAATGACACCAACTAATTCAAAGGTGGGGATTTGACGAGGGTGTTTGCATTCACTAGAGGGAAAATTAAACAGCAGGTTGGGTGCTTGGTGGAGTTTCACTAAGACAATAAAAAGATGATTACTGAGGAATTATAGAATCATAGAACAACCAGGTTGGAAGAGACCCACTGGATCATTGAGTCCAACCATTCCTACCAAACACTAAACCATGTCCCTCAGCACCTCGTCCACTCGTCCCTTAAACCCCTCCAGGGAAGGTGACTCAACCCCCTCCGTGGGCAGCCTCTGCCACTGCCCAATCACCCTTTCTGTGAAAATTTTTTTCCTAATGTTCAGCCTGAACCTCCCCTGGTGGAGCTTGAGGCCATTCCCTCTTGTCCTGTCCCTTGTCCCTTGGGAGAAGAGCCCAGCTCCCTCCTCTCCACAACCTCCTCTCAGGGAGTTGGAGAGAGCAATGAGGTCTCCCCTCAGCCTCCTCTTCTCTAGGCTAAACCCCCCCCCCGCCAGCTCTCTCAGATGCTCCTCTTCTTCTCCAGCTCCTTCCCCAGCTTCGCTGCTCTTCTCTGGACTTGTTCCAGAGCCTCAACATCCTTCTTGTGCTGAGGGACCCACAACTGAACACAGGATTTAAGGAGCGGCCTCACCAGTGCTGTGTCCAGAGGGAGAAGAACCTCCCTGGCCCTCCTGGTCACGCTGTTTCTGATCCAAGCCAAGATGCCATTGGCCTTCTTGGCCACCTGGGCCACTGCTGGCTCATGGTCAGTCGCTGTCAACCAACACCCCCAGGTCCTTCTCCTGCAGGCTGTTTCCAGCCAGACTTCTCGTAGTCTGGAGCTGCTCAGGGTTGTTGTGCCCCAAGAGCAGGACCCGACATTTGACCTTGTTAAACCTCATCCCATTAGATTCTGCCCATGGATCCAGCCTGTTCAGATCCCTTTGCAGAGCAAAAAAAGTTATCAGTGTGTATTTTTTATAGACAGCCTAAATAATCATGATGGGAATGTTTATCAGGCCAAAATACATTTATTATTTATATTGATTTGACAGAGGTCAGTCCAACATCATTAAGAGGAAGGCACGACTACTTTACACAGTGGGAAGAAGGAAAACAGCCTCTCAGCTGGGTCAACCTCTTTTACAACAGGAAAGATGCTGATTTATGCCCCCAAAATAGGAAAGTTTAACCTTTCTTGTACAGAAGCTGCATTGGAGAGAGCTGCTCAGTATTATCTTCAGGCTCCTTGCTCTGGATTAACATGCTACACCCACACAGGTTAATTCCAGGTGGACTCAGCTATTCGAGGCTGGATTCTGGCATTTCTGCTCCCTTGAGCTTTCGTGCAGGACACGATCTCAAAGGTCAAGCTGGCTGTGAAACAGCTGAAATAACACAAGCGGTTTTTTTCCCTGTAAAAATTTCCTTACGCATGAAGGTTAAAGACACTTCTGTCCCATTTCAAATCAAGATGAAGGTAAACTGGATCTCCTCTCTGTCCCCAGTTAAAGCTGAATGACCTCAAATTCTTGTAAGAGTAGAGATTTTGGTCTTCTCCAAGACACCTACAGGTTCCCCTCAAGTGGCATTATTGATCCAGCCTGGCCCAGGCCCAATTTTCACATTAAAAAAATATGATTTCTGTTAAGATGACAGCAGTTGGGTCCCAAGTGTATTTTGGTAAAGGTTCAATACTGTCAGGACAAAACCAGAAAGGGAACAAGGGGACCCGTGACAAACACCTAGAGTTCTCATACACAGAAAGATCAACAAATCCTTTTTTTATTATTATTGAGCACTGGAATTAAAAAAGTAACAGCACTTGGTTGATTCGGAACTACAAATCAAGACGTATTTTTACTTATGGAAGGATCACTCAAAACAACGTGGTTAAAAGCACCCCAAAAAAGCAAGGGGTAGCCCTTCTTGTTTGCTCTGTCCCAAGCGATGGAGGTCCCAGAAGCTCCAGCTCCATCAAAGTTCCTCTGATGGAAGAACCCAGCGAAGCGGAGGGGTTTGGTACTCCAGATATTGGGGTTTGGTACTCTAGATATTGGGGTTTGATGCTCCAGATACCGGAGTTTGATGCTCTGCAGAGCCTGCAGCGACCACGAGCCGCTCCCCCTGTGCACCCAAAGCCCTGCACCGGCTTGTCCTACGCGTCTTTGAGCTGCCACTACTTGACCTCACGCCAGCACCATTACAGGGAGGATTAAGCAAATGTTGTCATGTTTTTCCTGACTGACATTTGACAGCATCTACGATTTTATACAAACGAGACGGCTACCAGCCGAGCAAGGCAAACGTTGGGTTTAAGACCCACCCTGATGGTCCCTACTGGTTCACAGGGATTGGGGATCCCAACCACCGCGTCCAATACCAGCCCCTGGTTCAGGCCCTGCCCTTTCCAGCGCAGGGAATACTCTAAAAACCTTCCAAAGTGCATGCTTCAATCCCAACAGCTGCCCCCAGCTCCAGAAAGAAGCTGTTGATCTTTACCAGATCGGTTTCAGGTACCTAAAAATTTCGGTTTTTCGCTGGCATGAGCGCTACTGCACGGTTGGGGGAAACATAAGGCAGGTTCACCGGCACCGATGCAACAACTGTGCCAGAGGAGAGAGCTGGTATGTGCGAGGAAGGCGTTTTTGCGTGGTGGAACATCCCTGTCCCCAGCAAAACACAAAACCCAGTGGCCAAAGCAGGGAGGAGATCCAGTCTGCACTGGCCTCCTCCTCTCAGCGGCGCCGGACATTTGGAATAAAGAGAGAAAAACATTGTGGCTCTTCCAGCTTCTCACTGGCTGCTCCAGGGAGTAAAACAGGAGCTGCCTGGCTGAGGGCAGAGGAGGGGAGAGCTGTACATCTCGGAGAACATTTTCTTGTGGTATTTTCCATTTCAGAGCAACTGAGCAATACAAAAGTAGTAGAAATTCAGCCAAGAACCTTTGGTGGCTGCAGTTGCATCCTCGAGCATGTGAGTGTTTGCAGTCCCCGCAGCTCTCCTGCACCTCCGGAGAAACAGCTGCCTCCAAACCAGGGAGCTCCAACAATTCCCTACAAGCCAGAATGGGTCAGGACTTCATTTTTAGCACAGTTTGTCTCCAAGTGTTCATTTCTGCTGCCTTGAGAGTAAGAAGCTCCCCTCCGCAGCCCAGATCCTGCTCCCTTTCCCATCAATTCCTGCCTTATTCCGTAACCAGTTCTAATTCCTTCCAAGCGAGGAATTGCACCTGAGAGAAGGCGGCTCGATATGCAGCCCAACTACAGAACTGCTGGTTTTCCTATGGCAGAGCCAGATGGAAAAGCTTTGCAGATCTCCCAAAAGGCATTTTGAGTCGTTCCCCCTGCATGACATGGGGAAACGACCAGGGTTGCTTCTTCTGCAGCTAAAAGTCAGTCAGTAAAAAAAAAAAAAAAAAATCAACCGAAAGACACATTTATTGTACAATTCGGAAAGAAACCCTGAGTTACCAGCTGTAGAACAAAGTTAAAGAAGAGGGTGGTTTGGTTCGTAGGTTCCTGCTGAAGGAAAAGGAAATAAAAAATGAGAAATGCAGCAGGCAGAGTCAGCCCAACGCCTCAGCTTCACCAAGAAGGTTCCTCTTTGTGCCTGCGGCACAAACTACCCGAGGAGCGATGGGGAGAAGATGGAGAGGGAAGGTTTGAGTCAAACCGATCAGGTGTTCTGGACAGTCGAGCATCAACCAGGGTGTTTGGAAAACCCGTGGTTCATTTTATTCCCATCGGGGCTGGAGAGAAGATGAAACAGAGTCTAAAATATGGACCTTACACTCTGAACACACATACACACACACAAAAGGTGAAGGAGAGGGAAGTTCTCGACAAGCAGGAGAGCTGCTGGCTAGGAGGCTACAGGGCTGACTCTGGAAAGGGCATCCAAAGGTTTGAGAGAGGAAAAGCATCCCAAAGCCTGAACCCTACGTGTTCCACGGTCTCCCAGCTGCGATGGTGTTGGAGAGGATCAATTCCAAGAACTGATGGAGCTACAACAAATACCTGGCCCTACACAGGAAAGGGTGAATCAGAGCTGCTTTTTAGTGCCGTTTGACATCAGTTATACATTCTAGATCTCATATACACAGATGGAGGTCTTTAAAAATCAACAATTTACACGTCAAAAAAAGTTTTACAGTGAAGTTCTCTCAGTAAAGATCAGTCCACACAAGGAGGAGCCAGTCTTTCCGAACCAGAGAGGCACTTGGCCTTTCAAGAAGTCCTCAAGGGAGCTCCTGTGCAGGCGCTGCCCACCTGATCTCCTGCTCCCCATCTTCAGGAGGTGTGCAAGGTCTGGCAGGTGCCTGCACGGCCCCATGTGGCTGCAGAGCAGCCCCAGCTTCACAGGGTGGTGGAAGGAAGTTTCTTCACCCGCCTCTGGGCCAGAATGGAGGATTCAATGGGCTTCAGTTGGGGGCTCGGCTTGGAGCTGTTCAGTGCAGAGTACGTGGCAGCCATCGCTCCCTTGGAGAGAAGATACGACAAGACATAGAATCATAGAATCATCAGGTTGGAAGAGATCAGATCATCGAGTCCAACCATTCCTATTAAACACTAAACCATGTCCCTCAGCACCTTGTCCACCTGTCCCTTAAACCCCTCCAGGGAAGGTGACTCAACCCCCTCCCTGGGTAGCCTGTTCCAATGCCCAATGACCTTTTCCATGAAATTATTTTCCTAATGTCCAGCCTGACCCTCCCCTGGTGGAGCTTGAGGCCATTCCCTCTCCTCCTATCCCCTGTCACTTGGGAGAAGAGCCCAGCTCCCTCCTCTCCACAACCTCCTTTCAGGTAGTTGGAGAGAGCAATGAGGTCTCCCCTCAGCCTCCTCTTCTCCAGGATAAACACCCCCAGCTTTCTCAGCCGCTCCGCTTGTCCTCAGCCCCTTCCCCAGCTTCGTTGCTCTTCTCTGGACTCACTCCAGAGCCTCAACATCCTTCTTGTGGTGAAGAGCCCAGAACTGAACCCAGGATTCGAGAAGCAGTCTCACCAGTGCTGAGTACAGAGGGAGAAGTATTTCAGACTCACAGCTTTACTAGAGGAGGGACCAGAGCAGCCAGATCCGCAGACAAATCCAGGAGCATCTTTCTTTTTCCTTCAAACCCCACTCCCAATACTGACATGTTGTTAAAGAACCTCCCTAGGTTTGCTTGTCTTGTGTTGCCCCCCTGGTTCACTACCCTTCAGCCTCCAATCCTGCTTTGGCCTCACGACCATCACCCCATCTGGACCTCTGCTTTCCACAGAGGCCAAGGGAACATGAGGAACCAGCTGAAGGCCCAGCCTAGACATCGTACCTTTACAAGCTGAACGTCCTGGTGATTGAGCTGGCTTTGGGGTAAGCTGTCCTTCTGAGTTATCCACGGATGCTGCAGGACCTGCTTGGCCGTTAGGCGCTGGTGGGGATCTACGTGAAGCATCTTTGACACCAGATCCTAAGGGCATTGTTTGGAAAGTTAAACTGTAGGAGATTTCATAATTTGGATGCAAAAAAAAATTACAGAATCACAGAAACACTGAGGTTGGAAAAGACCTCTAAAGCTCATCCAGTCCAACCATCAGCCCAACACCACTGTGTCTACTAAACCCTGTCCCAAAGTGCCACTGACACACATTTTTGAACCCCTCCATGGATGGAGACTCCACCGCTGCCCTGGGCAGCCTCTGCCAGGGCTTCACCACTCTCTCAGTAAAGAAACCTCTCCTAATATCCAATCTAAACCTCCCCTGGAGCAACTTGAGGCTACTTGAGGCCATTTCATAGAATCACCAGGTTGGAAGAGACCCACCAGATCATCGAGGACAACCATAAACCATTTTGTCTTGTCCTATCGCTTGTTACTTGGGAGAAGAGGCCAAATACCACCTGTCTACCCCCAAATTATGTTTTAAATTCAGAGGCCAAGTTTAAAATCCCCAGATATTAATCTCCTTTTGTATACGAAATGTTTTGGTAGGCCTGGGAGGTACAACCCAGCAGCAAACTCTGCATGAATCAAGCATGAAGTTGGTGTTCCACGCAAATATTCACAGCCACAGGTAAAACAAAGTAGGGAGAGGCATGTGGTTGAGCTGCTCTGGGGGAGATACACATAAGCAGAAGCCACAGTGCTGGTCTTCTCCTCTCTTTCCTGTCCTCCCTCCCAACCTGCTTTAAACTTGTCTCATAGAATCACAGAATCATAGAACAACCAGGTTGGAAGAGACCCACTGGATCATCAAGTCCAACCATTCCTACCAAACACTAAACCATGTCCCTCAGCATCTCGTCCACCCATCCCTTAAACCCATCCAGGGAAGGTGAATCATCCCTCTCCCTGGGAAGCCTGTTCCAGTGCCCAATAACCCTTTCTGTGAAAATTTTTTTCCTAATGTCCTGTCTGAACCTCCCCTGGTGGAGCTTGAGGCCATTCCCTCTCATCCTGTTCCCTGTCACTTGGGAGAACAGGCCATTACCCTCCTCTCCACAACCTCCTTTCAGGTAGTTATAGAGAGTAGGTAGTTATAGAGAACACAGATGAAAGTCAAAGTGTACCTTGGCCATGTCAGAAATAGTGTCCCAGTTGCCTCCACTGATGGAGAACTTCCCCCCACCTATCCGGGTCAGGATTTCCTCTGGAGTGTCACTGGGACCATTTGCAAAGGGAGTGCAGCTGAGGACAGAAGAACAAGCGTTTGATTTAATGTCCTGTAACTCCGCCAGGGAGCCGGGGCTGTCGAGGAGAGATCCAAGTGCCACCACGGAACATCTGAGAGCAAAGTGGGCACAGGCCCAGCTCTTGCCTGCCAGCAAGACAAAGGCACTTACCCTGCGAGCATCGTGTAGAGGAGAACTCCCAGGCTCCAGATGTCGCAGCCCTCGTCGTAGCCTTGACGTTTTAGTACCTGAATGGAATAAGCACAGGGACATAGAAGTGTGTTTGGTTCTTGTCACTGAGCCCACTTCAGCTCCGGAAGAGCTGCTTGGGCCCTGCACGCAAAGCTCCTGGAGTCCAACTGAACAGCAAAGTCTTGGACTAAAGATCAGGATTTAAATCAGGTTTTGGTTTCACGGAACAGAAGAACCCCCAGGAACATCAACAGGACAAGTGACAAGTGCCTCATCATCCTCACAGGGAAAATTTTCTTCCTAATATCTAATCTTGATCTCCTCTCCTTCAGCTTAAAAGCAGCTCATTCTGCTTAAGTTGGGAGGACTGCCCCTGAGATCCCCTATTTGTTCATCGCTACAAATGGTATTTTTAATTCCCTGTTCCAGGGCAGAAAATGCCAGAGCAGATGGTGTTAGGATTGTGTGTTAGGAATGGGGCAGATCTGTCTGTGCTGAGGGGGAGCACAGGGCAGGGGAGGGATGCAAGACCTACCCAAGGGTCCCAAAGCCAGTAAGGTGCTCACCTCAGGTGCCACAAAGTTTGCTGTATAACAGGGAGTCATGAGGAGGCCGTTCTCTGCCCTCAGCTGCTTGGCGAAGCCGAAGTCACAGATGCGAATGCTTTCGGGGTTCCCCGACTCATCCACATAGAGGATATTGCTGGGTTTCAAGTCCCTGTGAACGACCTGTGGAGCAAAGAAAGTGCCGTTCGCCTATCCCTGTGAGACAAAGGGCTGGAGCTGGGGCAGGACTCTCGGCCTCGGGTCTCACCCCACATCTGGCTCATCAAAACAGCAACAGCAGCAAGAATCGTAGAATCATAGAATCGCCAGGTTGGAAGAGACCCATCAGATCATCGACTCCAACCATTCCCATCAATCACTAAAGCATCAGCACCTCACCCACCCATCCCTTAAACCCCTCCAGGGAAGGTGACTCAACCCCCTCCCTGGGCAGCCTGCTAAGAACTAACAGTCCTGAGAGTCACTCCCCAGAGGAGAGGGATCTAGACAATGCCAGAGAGCTTCCCAGGAACCCAGAGGTAACCGTACTCACCCCTTGGGAATGCAGATACTCCACTGTTTTACAGATCGTGTGCAGGACCGAACTGGCTTCCCTCTCTGAGAAAAACTTCTGCCTGAGGATTTTATCCAGCAGCTCCCCTCCCCTCATCAACTCAGTCACCAGGTACACGTACTTCCCATCGTCGTACACCTATCAAAACAAACACAGAGGAGATTCACCAAAAAGTGCTAAGAGAGCAGAACCTATGAGGAGCGGCTGAGAGAGCTGGGGTTGTTTAGCCTAGAGAAGAGGAGGCTGAGAGGAGACCTCATTACTCTCTACAAGTACCTGAAAGGAGGTTGTGGAGAGGAGGGAGCTGGGCTCTTCTCCCAAGTGACAGGGGACAGGACAAGAGGGAATGGCCTCAAGCTCTGCCAGGGGAGATTTAGGCTAGAGATTAGGAGGAAGTTTTTCACACAGAGGGTCATTGGGCATTGGAATAGGCTGCCCAGGGAGGTGGTTGATTCCCCTTCCCTGGAGGTGTTTAAGGGACGGGTGGATGAGGTCTTGAGGTACTTGCTTTAGTGTTAGATAGGAATGGTTGGACTAGAAGATCCAATGGGTTTCTTCCAACCTGGTTGTTCTATGATTCTATTATTCTATGATTTTGTGCCTCTAGCACCAAGAAGCAGAAATCAGCCACACAGAGGTGGGTCTGGCGATGCTTCCCCACTACAGAGCCATGCATGGAGCAGGACCATGGTGCTGGTCATGCTAGAGCTGTGATGTGCACCTCCTAGATCAGTCTGTGCGTCCTGAACCAAAAAGCAGGGAAGTCATTCAAGTTACACTCACGTCTTTCAAGGTGATGATGTTGGGATGCTGCCCGTATCGCAGGAGGATTTCAATTTCCTCGGAAGGGTCTCGCTTGCTCTTGTCAATGACCTGCAAGAGCATGGATGAGCGTTAACCCCAACAGCGTGGGAGAGGGGGCAGGACTAAGCAAACAAGCCGAGCGTTTGAAGCCCTGCAAGAGATCCTGTCCCATAGTTGATCCTTGTCCTTGACCTCTTTAGCTCTACAAACCCCCAAGTTGCTTCATTTCTGTGCCCCTGAACCCCAAAGTTTTTCATCTGGTTTATTTGTTCAGGGTTGACATGGCCACAGCAAGCCCTGCAAAGAGAGACAAAATCCTGTCCTCCCTCTGAGAGGAGAGTCCTGCTTCCCTGCTATTCCTAGACAGGAAAACTTGTGCAGCAGAGAAATTGTTCATTTAAGCCCTAAACACGCAGGGAAAGCGATTTCATTCCTGGCTGTGACTTTAGTCATCATGGGGATGAAGAGAAGTCTGACACGAGTTGAGTTCACACGGTAAATCTCAGACCTTGACTGCATATTCCATGTTTGTTGCTTTGTGAATGCAGCGTTTGCACACGGAGTAGGAGCCGACGCCGATGGCCTCCTTCACCACGTAGCCGTCGTTGAACTGGACGTTCTTGCCGTGCAGCTGCTGCAAGAGGAGAGCAGAACGTGGATCATAGAATCATAGAATCACAGAACAACCAGGTTGGAAGGGACCCATCGGATCATTGAGTCCAACCATTCCTATCAAACACTAAACCATGTCCCTCAGGACCTCATCTATCCGTCCCTTAAACACCTCCAGGGAAGGTGAATCAACCACCTCGCTGGGCAGCCTATTCCAATGCCCAATCACCCTCTGTGTGAAGAACTTCCTCCTAATCTCCAGCCTAAATCTCTCCTGGCGGAGCTTGTGGCCATTCCCTCTTGTCCTGTCCCCTGTCACTTGGGAGAAGAGTCCAGCTCCCTCCTCTCTACAACCTCCTTTCAGGTAGTTGTAGAGAGTAATGAGGTCTCCTCTCAGTCTCCTCTTCTCTAGACTAAACACCCCCAGCTCTCTCAGCCGCTCCTCATAGGGCCTGTTCTCCAGCCGCTTCACCAGCTTTGTGGATGATCAGGGAAGGGTTTGTGCAACGTGATGAGTTAACTGCAACACCGAGCGAACCGACAGACTGGTGTCTGCTGCATCCCACAGCTTCTCCTCCGGCTGGGGAGAGGGAGGAGAAGAGAACAAGGCAGATATAGGTCAGTAGGTTAATGCTGCCTGCACTGAGCACGGAGCATCTTGGTGGCACCTTGCAACCCACGGGCATTCACAGAGACCTCTCGCTAGCAGGAGTCCACCTGGAGAGAGGAAAGTGAGTGCAGAGAAGAGCAGCGATGCTGGTGAGGAGTCTGGAGAACAGGCCTTATGAGGAACGGCAGAGAGAGCTGGGCGTGTTTATCCTGGAGAAGAGGAGGCTGAGAGGAGACCTCATTGCTCTCTGCAACTCCCTGAGAGGAGGTTGTGGAGAGGCGGGAGCTGGGCTCTTCTCCCAAGGGACAGGACAAGTGGGAATGGCCTCAAGCTCCACCAGGGGACATTCAGGCTGGACATTAGGAAAAAAATATTTCCCAGAAAGGGTCATTGGTCACTGGAACAGGCTGCCTAGAGAGGGGGTTGATTCACCTTCCCTGGAGGGGTTTTAAGGGACGGGTGGATAAAGTGCTGAGGGACATGGGTTAGTGATTGATGGGAATGGTTGGACATAATGATCCAGTGGGTCTTTTCCAACCTGGTTATTCTATGATTCACATCGCCCTAATGACCTTTGAGTGCTGACAGTCAATAGAAATGGAAGAACAACATGATGCAAGAATTCAAAACAGATTGACACTGCCTTGGTGTTCCCTTTGGCTCTGCTCCAGCAGGTCCCAGGTCCCACAGACCCTCTCTAGAGCACCACAGCAGTTCTTCCACTCCCACTTCTTACCTGTACAACTGAATGGAGAGGTGACTGCGCAGGCTTCACCTTGCCATCCTCCATCAAGCCGGTCGCCACAAAACTGAAGCCTCGGAAGAGCTGATGGGCCCCTGCACTCGGAGGGATGCCTGGGGAATCTGCAGCGGTAGGGAACAGACAATGTGAAGAGGGTCTGTGTGGAAGCGGAGGCCTTCCTCTTGCTTTCCTGGAGCCCCTTTCAGCACTGGGAGCTGCTCTAGGGTCTCCCTGGAGCCTTATCTTCTCCAGGCTGAACAACCCCAACCCTCTCAGCCTGTCCTCATACAAGGGGTGCTCCAACCCTCCGATCATCTCCGTGGCCTCCTTTGGACTTGCTCCAACAGCTCCATGTCCTGAGGACTCCAGAACTGGACCAAGGGCTCCAGGTAGGTGTCACCAGAGCTGAGCAGAGGGGCAGAATCCCCTCCCTCCCTGCTGGTCCTACTGCTCTGGGTGCAGCCCAGGACATGGGTGGTTTCTGGGCTGAGAGCACCCATCACTGGCTCATGTTGAGCTTCTCATCCCCCAGCACCCCAAATCCTTCTCCTAAGGGTTCCGGGTCCATTCTCCACCCAGTCTGTGTTTGTGCACGGGGTTGCCCCAACCCGGGTGCAGGACTTTGCACTTGGAAACTTTTCCTTTGAATTCATACCAACCTTTTGGTGTCCGCGATGTAAATTCTGTGTCAAAGTAAAAGGTGTCATCTGGCTGGCCCACAGCAGGCTTGAAGGGCGGTTTGATTTCCCTGCGGTACAGCTTCTGCAAAACAAAGACAGCTCCAAAGTGCTCTGACAGGTCAACATTCTCATAGGTGCTCACAAGGGTGCAGAGACTTGCTTGGAATGAGAGGCCAAGAAGAGATTTTTTGAAACTAGAAACAGCTCCGTGGCTTAAAATCATAGAATCACCATGTTGGAAGAGACCCACCGGATCATGGAGTCCAACCATTCCTATCAAACACTAAACCATGTCCCTCAGCGCCTTAGCACTTAACTCCTTGGCTATTGGGGTGATTTTGAATCAGTCTGTGGGGAAATATTAGTTCTACCGTGTATTAAATCAAGAGAAATAATTGGTGTGTGTGTCACTCGGGCCCCACTCCAAATGCAGAATCCATAAAGTATTTACCAGGCTCTTCTGCCTCCTCCTACCTCACGTTGGGGCTTTGCTGACACGTATCTCCCCAGGGACAGTCAGAGGAGATGCTCTAAGAGTTCATCTGTATCCCAGCACTCCCACAAATAGCCTTTTTTAATTGCTTCCTCAAAGGAAAGAATGAAATAAGCTTTAGCAGCATTGCTGGAGGTTCAGCCTAGCAGCCTGCTGGGTGCCTTGAAAGCAGCGAAAGACCAATCTTCGAAATCCCATACCAAGTAAGGGAAAACAGGGAGGAAACAAAATGATGTGGAGTTGGCCAGAAGCAATTGAGAAACGTCGGCTGAGTTCTCGCCCTGCTTCTCTGTACAAAACAAGGTATTTCCCTGCCAGAAATGCTTCCCTGAGCCCTTCCCACTTTGTCCAAGTCAACCCTCATTGTGCCAAACCTCAATCAAAACCTTAATCTTGAGAGATGAGTAAATGCAAGGCGAGATCACAGTCAACTTGAGTACGAAACACTTACTCTCGTGACAAATTGCTCTCTCCAACTACCTGAAAGGAGGTTGTGGAGAGGAGGGAGCTGGGCTCTTCTCCCGAGGGACAGGGGACAGGACGAGAGGGAATGGCCTCAAGCTACACCAGGGGAGGGTCAGACTGAAAATTAGGAACATTTTTTTCCAGAAAGGGTGATTGGGCAGTGGCAGAGGCTGCGCAGGGAGGGGGTTGAGTCACCTTCCCTGGAGGGGTTTAAGGGACAGGGGGACGAGGTGCTGAGGGACATGGTTTAGTGAGTGATGGGAATGGTTGGACTCGATGACCAGTGGGTCTCTTCCAACCTGATGATTCCATGATTCTACGAACTAGAATTTCAGTTTCAGGAAGAATGACTGGAATGGATGGGAATGGGGATTGGTAGCTCTCCCATAGCTGGTCAGTGCAACCACCGTGCTCGGGCTGGCACTGTGGTCACCCAAATGGTGTTATTGGTGTCAAAATTTGCTTTTTTTTGAATCTGATACTCACGTTCCAGTCAATGGTAGAGTAGAAAGGATGGCGCTTGATCTCTTCTGCCCCATCTGGTCCGGAACCTGAAAGATGCACCCGTGGAGCCCATTACATTAAATCACAACCACCAACAAAGCAAAAGTGACCATGTCCGCAACACAACCAGGTAGGAACCTGGCTCTATCAAAACGAGCCCATTAACTGAAGACAAGTATCATAGAATCATAGACATGAATCACTTAAATCTCAGCGGCTTCAGTTGTGCAGATGCCCTGTGTGGTTACTAGGTTAAACCCAGGTAGGGCTGATTATTTGGGATAAACGAGATAGCCTGGATGTGATGTTCGAGTGGGAGCTCACCAGCAGCACTCTGCCACAGCAGAAAGTCCATATTTTATGGGGTTGGTTCCCTTCCAGTCAGTGATGCCCTATGGAAGGGCTGTTTTCACTTTAAAGGGAAAGAAGGTGTCCTCACCTTCCTCACAGTTAAAGCTTTAACCCTGCCAAACTCTGCTTTGACTACCTATCTCTGCTTTCTCAGTTTCTCCTGATTTTAGGTTTTAATCCCAAGGATTTGATGTTTAAACCTTTTCTCCAATTCTACGCTCCATTCCCCGTCCAATATCTTGAGTGGGCATGGGACCAAAGATCTTTGCAGGAAAGGATTTGTGCTGAGGGGACCAGGAAGGCTCCAGAGCACCACAACCATTATTATATAATCATAGAACAACCAGGTTGGAAGAGACCCATCAGATCATTGAGTCCAACCATTCCCATCAAACACTAAACCAAGTGCCCCAGGACCTCATCTACCCATCCCTTAAACACCTCCAGGGAAGGTGAATCAACCCCTTCCCTGGGCAGCCTATTCCAATGCCCAGTGACCCTCTGTGTGAAAAACCTCCTCCTAATCTCTAGCCCAAATCTCCCCTGGCGGAGCTTGAAGCCATTCCCTCTTGTCCTGTCCCCTGGCACTTGGGAGAAGAGCCCAGCTCCCTCCTCTCTATAATCTCCTTTCAGGTAGTTGTAGAGAGCAATGAGGTCTCCCCTCAGCCTCCTCTTCTCCAGGCTAAACACCCCCAGCTCTCTCAGATGTTCCTCATAGGTTCTGTTCTCCAGCCCCTTCACCAGCCTTGTCTCTCTTCTCTGGACTTGCTCCAGAGCCTCAACATCCTTCTTGTGGTGAGGGGCCCAGAACTGGACACAGTATGAACACACTGCCAACCCAGGAGGATGCGCGAGTCCCCGCCGCAGCATCAGGTGTAGTCAGAAACCAAAACAGGGTCTTACCTAACCTGTTGGCTGGATTCCTCTTGAAAAGGGCTCGCAGGAGGCTCTGTGCCTCGGCGCTGAGGAACTGCGGCATGCCCAGCTTCGCTCTGCGGAGGAAGTTGTGCAATCAAGCTGCAGGTTTAAAGAAGTCAAGCCACAAGCGGCACCTCCACCCCCGAAAGTACAATCATCTGTTTGGCATTTACGCTGCACCCTTCAAACGAACTGATGGGACAAAAGCCACTTGCCAAATGAAGCCATTAAGTTGCAAGAAGCCTCAGATTGCAACACGCTCAGAGAAGGAGCAGAAGCTCGGCTGATATATACATGCACCGAAGTCAAACTCCTCTTACTTGAGGATGAGGGTCATCGTCTCCTTCCGATCCTTCCCCTGGAAGGGCAGCGAGCCAGTCAGCATTTCGAACTGGGAGGGAAAGAGAAGAAGGGGAGGTCACGTCTGAGCAAGGTTGAAAGCTGCACAGACCACAGCATCATTAAAATTAGAAAAGGAGATGATCTCCAAGATCACCAAGTCCCACTGTCAAGCCACTGTCAAGTCCCATAATGATTTTTTTTTCACCTAGTTTCAGCTTCCTGAACGAGGCAGGGAGAGAGTGACCATAGCACAAAAAAAGATGGTGTTTACAAACTCCTTCCCTTGGGAGCTCACCAAAGCCAAAGCTTGTGTGTGATCAGAAGCTCGGCTCTAAAAAAACATCGCAAACATCCTATTTTCTCAGAAGAGGCTTGGTTCACAAGGTTTGTGGTGGGAACGTGTTCGAGCCAGTACCTGCTCCTGCCCTGGGGCGTAGCAACCGCCAGATGGTGGCACCAGATCTGCACAGACACCACATCCATTTGGGCACTGGAATAGGCTGCCCAGGGAGGGGGTTGATTCACCTTCCCTGGAGGGGTTTAAGGCACGGCTGGATGAGGTCCTGAGGGACTTGGTTTGGAGTTTGATAGGAATGGTTGGACTCGATGATCTGATGGGTCTCTTCCAACCTGGTTGTTCTATGATTCTATGATCCCAGTGCTGGAGCGGACATGACACCCCCATGTACCCCACACTGCACACCCCACTGGGTCACAGCCTCAAGAGCTCTGCCTTCCCCCCAGAAACATGTGTTTCATAGAATCATAGAATCACCAGGTTGGAAGAGACCCACCGGATCATCGAGTCCAACCATTCCCACCAGTCTCTAACCCATGTCCCTCAGCACTTCATCCACCTGCACCTTAAACTCCTCCAGGGAAGGCGAGTCAACTACCTCCCTGGGCAGCCTGTTAAGAAATAACAGTCCTGACAGTCACTCCCCAGAGAAGAGGGATCTAGATGATGCTAGAGAGCTTCCCAGGAACCCAGAGGTAACCAGTGCCTAACGACCCTTTCTGTGAAGAATTTTTTTCCTTATGTTCAGCCTGAACTGCCCCTGGCTGAGCTTGAGGCCATTCCCTCTCATCCTGTCCCCTGGGAGAAGAGCCCAGCTCCCTCCTCTCCACAACCTCCTTTCAGGTAGTTGCAGAGAGCAATGAGGTCTCCCCTCAGCCTCCTCTTCTCCAGGATAAACACCCCCAGCTCAGACATGCCAAGTTCATGCCAAGACAGCCCATGGCAGAGCCCTTTTGTGGAGTTGGGAGAACATCCCCAGGTCAGACACACAGAAGCAGGTGATGTCCCCAGCCCTGCTAGGTGGGTACATACCATCAACACGCCGTAGGACCACCAGTCAGCGCTGTGAGAGTGGCCCTGGCGATTCACCACTTCTGGTGCCATGTACTCCACTGTCCCGCAGAAGGAATAAGCTTTCTTCTCGTGGTCTATCGCCTCCTTACTCAAGCCAAAATCTATGTTAAAGAGAAAAATCTGTCAGCTCGCATCCATGTGTTCTGAGCTGTCACACAGAGCTGAAAGGCCTATGAGAAGCTCCGTGTTTCAAAAACCAACCTTGCTGGAGGACAAGGCTTTTGAGGAGTCCCTTACCTGTGAGTTTGATGTGCCCTTCTTCATCCAAGAGGATGCTACAGCATAAACAAATAAAAACAAGTTACTATCTGCCATAAGGGCTGGTAAGAACGAGTACAGACACAGAGCCTGGTCTGAGATGCTACCGGAATTCAGAGGAGACAGTTACCTGCCCCTTCCCCAGAGCTTTAAGCTCCGTTAGCAAGACATGAGTGGGACAAAGAGCGGTTCCCTTCTCTCTACACTCTCAACTTAGCCTGGAGAAGAGGAGGCCGAAAGGAGACCTCATTACTCTCTACAACTACCTGAAGAGAGGTTGTAGAGAGGAGGGAGCAGGTCTCTTCTCCCAAGTGACAGGGGACAGGACAAGAGGGAATGGCCTCAAGCTCCGCCAGGGGAGATTTAGGCTAGAGATCAGGAGGAAGTTTTTCACAGAAAGAGTCATTGGGCATTGGAATAGGCTGCCCAGGGAGGTGGTTGAGTCACCTTCCCTGGAGGTGTTTAAGGGACGGGTGGGTGAGGTCTTGAGGGACTTGGTTTAGTGTTTGATAGGAATGGTTGGACTAGAAGATCCGATGGGTCCCTTCCAACATGGTTGTTCTATGATTCTATGAATGAATGACCCACACAGGTCACGCCACCTCTGATCCCCCACGTGCCCCAGGTAAGAAGAACCAGCTCATGCGGCTGGTGGGTGTCCCTGCCGAGCCCAGCCTGGTGCCTGTTCCCTCCACGGGCTCTCAGTGCTTCAAGCTGGAGCCTGGAGCCTGCCAAGGCTTACTGCTCAGCCATGTGGTGCACACATGCTGCCTCCCCAGCGCTCCTGGCCGTAACTGCTGATCGGAGGAGCAGGAGCCTTGTCAATTGGCACTGCCGCCTTCCATCTGGCTGGCCCCGGGCCACCAGTCAGCTTTGCTTTTGTGTTAGGAGGCTGAGCTGTTTGCTGACTACAGGCTTGGGGGTGAACCGAAGGACTGGGCTCCCTGCCTCAGCTGCGCCGCACGTACTTCTCCGGTTTGAGATCCCTGTAGATGATTCCCAGGCTGTGCAAATGGTCAAGCCCCAGAGCCAGCTCTGCTAGGTAGAACTTCACGTCCTCCTCAGTGAACATGACCTGCAGGAAAGGAGAGAAAGAGGACAGGGTGAGAACGCTGGCAGCAGGACTATGTCTGCTGCACCCATGCAAGACCTTTCATATCTGTACCTCCATAGAGAGAAGGCTCTGGGGGGACCTTAGAGCAGCTTCCAGCACTGAAAGAGGCTCCAGAAAAGCTGGGGAGGGGCTCTTGATAAAGGAGCACAGGGATAGGATGAGTGGGGAATGGTTTTCAGCTGAAAGAGGGGAGATTGAGATGAGATCTCAGGAAGAAATGTTTCCCTGTGTGGGTGTGGAAGCCCTGGCCCAGGTTGCCCAGAGCAGGGGTGGCTGCCCCATCCCTGGAGGGGTTCCAGGCCAGGTTGGATGGGGCTTGGAGCCCCTGATCCAGTGGGAGGTGTCCCTGCTCATGGCAGGGGTGGGACTGGAGGGGCTTCGAGGTCCCTTCCAATCCAAACCATTCAACGATTCTGTGGTGGTTCTCTCCCATCTTTCCATATCCAAGTTTCCCAGGCTTTGCTGCCATCCTAAAGTATCAATTAAGCAGCAACACCAAAAAACCCACACCAGGTTGCTCAGCAGCCAGTGGGATTTTTAAAAAATTCTTTGTTTTACATTCACCTGGTTATGTTCCCAGTTGCATTGACCTGGCACGACTTCTAATTACCCTTCCAGCTCCTTACCCTCACTGTGTCCCACCGAGCCCCCAACCAGCAGAACATGGGTCTTGCCTGTTTTCATTCTGGACGTGCTGCTCAGCAGCAGCAAGATCTGCCTCCTGTGCTGATGCTTTTCAGCGGATGGGGCTTCTGAGGCATTCTCACCTCTTGCCAGCTCTGGGCTGGCAGCAGGATGGAGGTTTTGTCCCACCCCTCCCAAAGATTTTCCAAGGGTCAATCGCTCCTCCAGGCAATTAAGCCCAAACGAACTGGGATCCTCAGCACCCGACGCCAAGATCATAGAATCATAGAACACCCAGGTTGGAAGGGACCCATCGGATCTTCTAGTCCAACCATTCCTATCAAACACTAAACCAAGTCCCTCAAGACCTCATCCACCTGTGCCTTAAACCCCTCCAGGGAAGGTGAATCAACCACCTCCCTGGGCAGCCTATTCCAATGCCCAATGACCCTCTGTGTGAAAAACTTCCTCCTAATCTCCAGCCTAAATCTCCCCTGGTGGAGCTTGAGGTCATTCCCTCTTGTCCTGTCCCCTGTCAAGATGCCAGAGCGTACCCACCTCTTTGGAAAGCCGAGTGAAAAGGTCACCTCCTCTGAGGAAATCCAAGATGAGATACAGCTTCCCCTCTGTCTGGAATGCTGAAACACAAGCCAGAGCAGGAATCAGACCCCTCTGCCGAGGGAAGGCTCCATGACGCTACATTAATCACTTAAATCTCAGCGGCTCCAGTTGCGTAGATTCCCTGCGTGGTTACTAGGTTAAACCCAGGTAGGGCTGATTATTTGGGATAAACGAGATAGCCTGGATGTGATGTTGGAGTGGGAGCTCCCCAGCAGCACTCTGCCACAGCAGAAAGTCCATATTTTATGGGGCTGGTTCCCTTCCAGTCAGTGATGCCCTATGGAAGGGTTGTTTTCACTTTACAGGGAAAGAAGGTGTCCTCACCTTCCTCACAGTCAAAGCTTTAACCCTGCCAAACTCTGCTTTGACTACCTATCTCTGCTTTCTCAGTTTCTCCTGATTTTAGGTTTTAATCCCAAGGATTTGATGTTTAAACCTTTTCTCCAATTCTACGCTCCATTCCCCGTCCAATATTTTGAGTGGGCATGGGACCAAAGATCTTTGCAGGAAAGGATTTGTGCTGAGGGGACCAGGAAGGCTCCAGAGCACCACCACAACCATTATTATATAATCACAGAACAACCAGGTTGGAAGAGACCCATCGGATCATTGAGTCCAACCATTCCCATCAAACACTAAACCAAGTGCCCCAGGACCTCATCCACCCGTCCCTTAAACACCTCTGGGGAAGGTGAATCAACCCCCTCCCTGGGCAGCCTATTCCAATGCCCAATGACCCTCTGTGTGAAAAACTTCCTCCTAATCTCTAGCCCATATCTCCCCTGGTGGAGCTTGAGGCCATTCCCTCTTGTCCTGTCCCCTGTCCCTTGGGAGAAGAGTCCAGCTCCCTCCTCTCCACAACGTCCTTTCAGGGAGTTGTAGAGAGTAATGAGGTCTCCTCTCAGCCTCCTCTTCTCCAGGCTAAACACCCCCAGCTCTCTCAGATGTTCCTCATAGGGTCTGTTCTCCAGCCCCTTCCCCAGCTTCGTTGCTCTTCTCTGGACTTGCTCCAGAGCCTCAACATCCTTCTTGGGCTGAGGGGTCCAGAACTGAACACAGGATTCAAGGAGAGGCCTCACCAGTGCTGAGTACAGAGGGAGAACAACCTCCCTGGCCCTGCTGGTCACACCATTTCTGATCCAAGCCAGGATGCCATTGGCCTTCTTGGCCACCTGGGCACACTGCTGGCTCATGTTCAGTCAGCTGTCGATCAACACCCCCAGGTCCCTCTCCTGCTGGCAGTTTTCCAGCCAGACTTCTCCCAGTCTGCAGCTCTGCATAGGGTTGTTGTGCCCCAAGTGCAGGATTGCACTGAGGCACTGATGCATTGAGGGACATAGACTGCTCCAGGCCTCTTCTCCGTTTCAGGTGCCTCCAGAAGCTTGTTAGGGACCCTGGGAGGCTCTCAGCATCCTCTGCTGCAGTTTATCTACCTGCTCATGGCAGACCTGCCTGAGGTAGCACATTTATTATGCTTAAAAGCAGTCAGTGCCTGTTGGAGCCCCCAGTCCCTCTCCCAGCATCCCAACCGGCTCCACACTCACCATAGTGGAGTTTCACCACAAAAGGATGGTTTACATCAGCCAGGATGTCCCTTTCTATCTTTGTCCTCACTCGATCACGCACTGTGGGAAGAGAGAGGAACAGCTCAGACACAGAAAAGAGCTCACGGTTCGCCGATGTCAGCCTGGTCCCCAGCCTTAAGCTCTTTAGCACCAAGCAGCTTCAGCCGGATCTTTGTTCACCTCTCTCAGTGCAACAGGAGAGAAAAGGAAGCTGTTCGGCTGAGATAAAAGTATTCCTCTTTCGTCCAGACCACCCTGCGGCCAACAGTGACTGCTGTGACGATTACCCACTGCTCTTTGAGACGCGGAGGATAAGAACATTGCAGTAAGAGTCTCCTACCTTTCAACGTTGCCTTCTTCAGCACTTTCATGGCATAGAGGTGGTTGCTGTCCGGTGGTGTTATTTTTCTCACCAAGAAAACCTGAGGCAGAAGAACACTATGTTCACCAAGCGCTAAACACCAGCAGCAGGCACTGGATGCCTCCTGAAGTGGTGACCTCGTGGTGACCCTCAGCAGCAACTGGTCACAGGGCTGGGGAGATGGACCTTGAGCTCTCCAAGGCAAACCCCATGAGGTATTCAGGAAAGTACTGAATGTAGACTCTTCTCATCCCTTATCTCCAGCCACTACAGCGCTCGTGCTTGAGCCATAGAATCATAGAATAACCAGGTTGGAAGAGACCCACTGGATCATTGAGTCCAACCATTCCTACCAAACACTAAACCATGTCCCTCAGCACCTTAAACCCCTCCAGGGAAGGTGACTCAACCCCCTCCCTGGGCAGCCTCTGCCACTGCCCAATGAACCTTTCTGTGAAATATTTTCTCCTAATCATAGAATCATAGAACAATCAGGTTGGAAGAGAACCATCGGATCATCGAGTCCAACCAATCCCATCGAACATCAAACCATGTCCCTCAGGACCTCATCCACCTATGCCTTAAACACCTCCAGGGAAGGTGAATCAACCACCTCCCTGGGCAGCCTATTCCAATGCCCAATGACCCTTTCCGTGAAAAACTTCCTCAGCCTGAACTTCCCCTGGTGGAGCTTGAGACCATGAAGAAGCAACCATTTCTCATGTGGGCTCATCATTCAGATTGTCACCATCTGGTGGGAACTGGTAAAGTGGTTTTGTTGAGAACAGTCCCTTTTGTCACCAACATCATTTATCCGGCACGGCACATCGAAAGGCTTGAACTTACCTTGCCAAACGAGCCTTGTCCCAGCACCTTCAGGAGCTCAAACTGCGAAGGGTCAGCTTTCTCGGAACCTTCCTTCACATGATGAGTGATGTTGATTTCTTTCACGACCCCTTCGCCCTGAAAAAGAGGGAGACGCGGTTGGTCGGGAATATAACCCCGAACGAGGGAAAACGAGCTTTATTGGATTAAAGAACAAGGATTGTAGCTACAGGCCCGCAGGAACCACATCTGAGAGACCCATAAAAGTTGGTGCTTCCCACAGCTGTCTCCTGCCTCCAACATCTGGAAAAAGTCAGTCATCGGGAGGCTGGCCCCAGGCAGCCTTGTTAAAACCCCTCTGCTCTCCCCGAGGGCTCTGCTCCTCGCACTGCAGGGGCTGCGTTTCTTTGAATTGCGTTTGAGAAGAGGGCCTGAAAAAGCACCTTCCTTTTTTTTTTAAGGCGCCGGTGGCAGAAAACCAGGAGTGTTTATGCCACTAAAAATCCCACAAACACAAAAATACGGCACTGTTGTCAAAACACGGCCAGGGCTGGCAAAAACCAGACATGTTGGAGCCCATCTGCTCAGCAAGCTGAGCAATTCGGCAACATAAGTCTTGGTGTATCTTCAGTACATACAGATGATGCTTTAACAGACTCAAGCCTTCAAGAAGATTGAGGGGAAGCCAAGGTCTCTGGCACATGTTTTGTTTAAAACACGTTCTTTTATTTTTAAAAAAAAAAATAAAGAAAAAGCGATTTAATCAGCAGCGTGGAGAATAAACTCGCCAATGGAGTTTCAGCAGGCAAGAACAGCCAAGGACACCGAAGTGATGCTGAAACACCACCTTGTCTACACCTCTGGTGCAGAAAGCCCAGGGTTCAGCTCACCAGAGACACCTTGTCCTGCCTTCTGTTTGCATCCCAAGTATAAAGAAACCTTTTATGCTCTCAGCCTTCCAGCCCTGCCTTTCCTTCTGCTTCTCTTAAACCATACCTAGTCCATATAGCCTAAAATCACAGAATGGTTGGGGTTGGAAGGGACCTCAAAGCCCATCCAGTTCCATGGGCAGGGACACCTCCAACTGGATCAGGGGCTCCAAGCTCCATCCAACCTGCCCTTGAACCCCTCCAGGGATGGGGCAGCCACCACTGCTCTGGGCAACCTGGGCCAAGGCCTCCCCACCCTCACAGAAAAAACATTTCTCCCTAAGATCATAGAATCATAGAACAACCAGGTTGGAAGAGACCTGTCGGATCATTGAGTCCAACCATTCCCATCAAACACTAAACCATGTCCCTCAGTGCCTCATCTACCCGTCCCTTAAATACCTCCAGGGAAGGTGAATCAACCACCTCCCTGGGCAGCCTATTCCAATGCCCAATCACCCTCTGTGTGAAGAACTTCCTCCTAATGTTCAGCCTAAACCTCCCCTGGTGGAGCTTGAGGCCATTCCCTCTTGTCCTGTCCCCTGTCACTTGGGAGAAGAGCCCAGCTCCCTCCTCTCTACAAACTCCTTTCAGGTAGTTGTAGAGAGTAATGAGGTCTCCTCTCAGCCTCCTCTTCTCCAGGATAAACACCCCCAGCTCTCTCAGCCGCTCCTCATAGGGCCTGTTCTCCAGCCCCTTCACCAGCTTTGTGGCTCTTCTCTGGACTTGCTCCAGAGCCTCAACATCCTTCTTGTGGTGAGGGGCCATCTCATCTCAATCTCCCCTCTTGCAGCTGAAAGCTATTCCCCCTCATGCTATCCCTGCCCTTCCTGACTGAGCCCCTCCTCAGCTTTCCTGGAGCTCCTTTCAGCACTGGAAGCTGCTCTAAGGTCTCCCTGTAGCCTTCTCCTCTCCAGGCTGAATAACTCCAACTCTCTCAGCCTGTCCTCATACAGGAGGTTCTCCAGTCCTTGGATCATCTCTGTGGCATCCTCTGGACTTGCTCCAACAGCTCCATCTCCTTCCTGTGCTAAGGACTCCAGATCCAGACATGCGGCTCCAGGTGACTTCTCATGATTAGAGGGGGATGATCCCCTCCCTCGGTTTCCTCTGAACAGGACCTATTCCAGCCCCTCTCCCAGCAGACCGCGGGCAGAGCCCATGAGGCAGACCGGACTCAACTTCCCAAATCCACAGCCATGAATCAAGCTTGGGCTGGAAATCCCTGGTAGTTGCACATCTCATATGGGCAAGTCCAGGCTTCTTGGCACTTCAGTCCCACAGTATTGAGCGTGAGACACAGTCTGGTTGCTATTTGGACCTGAAGGCCAGCAATTATAGAATCATAGAATCACCAGGTTGGAAAAGACCCATCGGATCATTGAGCCCAACCATTCCCATCAATCACTAAACCATGTCCCTCAGTACCTCATCTACTCGTCCCTTAAACCCCTCCAGGGAAGGTGACTCAACCACCTCCCTGGGAAGCCTCTGCCACTGCCCAATGACCCTTTCTGTGAAAATTTTTTCCCAATATTCAGCCTGAACCTCCCCTGGTGGAGCTTGAGGTCATTCCCTCTTGTCCTGTCCCCTGTCCCTTGGGAGAAGAGGCCATCACCCTCCTCTCCACAACCTCCTTTCAGGTAGTTGGAGAGAGCGATGAGGTCTTCCCTCAGCCTCCTCTTCTCCGAAGGGTGTTAACCTCAGGGCAGGGGTGGCCAGCAGAGATACCAGAAAGCTGGAACTGCCATTTGGTTTTTCCCCTTGAAGGGCTAGGGTGGGTGAAAAAAATTACGCTTTGTTTTCTGAAACTCTTCAGACACTTGGTCTGGAACCCACCTAAATCAAAACAGCTTTTATAAACAACAGGAACCAAGGCTCAGCCTCTGCTCTGTGCCCCAGCCCACTCCCCACCCTCCTGGCACCTTCCTGGGGAGCCGTGGGCTTGCTGAGCACCCGCGGATGTGGTTGCCTACCTGCACCGAGCACCCTTCCCTTCTCGTTCTCACGCTTGGCTCTCTTCTAGATTAGGAAGTGGTTTCGTTTCCATGGTGGTAGCTTCGCTTTCTCCAGATCTTGTGTTTTTCAAACACAAAGACCTAGCAGAGAAGCCCACAGTGTGGGGTGTACGGCAGAGGGGGACAGCAGGAGCCCCCCATGTTACCCTGCCTTTTGCCGTCTTCTTAGTGATCGCAGACAAGAAAGATCTTATAATCCCTGTAGCAACAAGTTTTCATGTTCTACATCATCTCCCAGCTTAAATCGGCCATGTTACACTTCTAGTTCTGTTTGGAGGCTCAGTCCAGGTCTACCCAAAATCACCACTTGTACAACCATGCAGGTTTCACCCTGCAGCATCTCACACCTAAAGACAGAGGAACGCAGACAATGAACTCCTGTATCCGCTTCCAAGACATCTGGAGCCATCCTCCTACCAGAGCTCTTCAGGAGCCGCAGAGCGACATGTTTGGGAATTCCCACGTGTTGTGTGAACCCCTTGACTTGGCCAACAGCAAACCCCAGTGTGAAACCTAAGTGTAATGACACTTAGGACTCTGGAGACCAGCTCCCACAGCCTATTTGGCAGCACCTAGAACAAGCCTCCAGCACAAAAGCACCTACATAGAATCACCAGGTTGGAAAAGACCCACCAGATCATCAAGTCCAACCATTCCCATCAAACACTAAACCATGGATACCTCGTCCACCCGTCCCTTAAACCCCTCCAGGGAAGGTGACTCAACCCCCTCCCTGCACAGCCTCTGCCAGGGCCCAAACACCATTTCCATGAAAATTTTTTCCTAATGCTCAGTCTGAACCTCCCCTGGTGGAGCTTGAGGCCATTCCCTCTCGTTCTGTCCCCAGTCCCTTGGGAGAAGAGCCCAGCTCCCTCCTCTCCACAGCCTCCTTTCAGGTAGTTGGAGAGAGCAATGAGGTCTCCCCTCAGCCTCCTCTTCTCCGGCTCTCTCAGCCCCATCACATCACTAAGCTGCAACACAACCAGTTTTGCTTGCACTGAGATAACTTCCCTCCAATGGCACCGTTACGCAAAGCATCCCAGAGGGCAGAAAAAGCAAAGCGAACAGGGCTGCTCTGAATATCCACCTGAGGAATCAGCCCACATGGATGAGCAACCAGCAGCGAAGTGAAGCAAAACGAGGTAGCAGCAGTACTGACCGGGCTGGAGAGCTGGCTTGGGGCAGGCAGCTGGAGGCTGCAGGGCTTGGCTCGATGCTTCCTCTGCAGCCAGAGCGTGAGGAAGGCACAGATGCGAGGAAGTTTAGCCTCCCTCTCCATTCTCCCATCCCAATCGACATCACACAGCCCCAGTCACCATCATCACCCCCGCGAGCTCCCAGGGAAGCTCTCGGGGCTCAGGGAGGCTCCCATCGGGCTACGTGGACACCGCACGCTTGAGGTTGCCGGATGGAGGACACACAGGTGGTTAAAGCTCGGCTGGCAGATGCGCAGTGGAGACAAGCGACTCGCTTGCACGGAGGCAGGTTCACACTCCCACTCCCCTGCAACAGCGCTTGTGGTTGGGGCAGGGTTTTTTTTTTCCTTTTTGGTTTTGCTTTTAGAAAAAAAAATAACCTCACAGTTCATGTTCTTGTTTCCCGGTTGAGCCAAGATGCTGGCAGAGAACGTGTGTGGTGTAGTTAAAGGGACTTCCATCTGGTGCTGCAGGAATCTCATAGAATCGTAGAATCTCAGGATCATAGAATCATAGAACAACCAGGTTGGAAGGGACCCATCGGATCTTCTAGTCCAACCATTTCTATCAAAACACTAAACCAAGTCCCTCAAGACCTCTGGCTCTTCGACAACACCAGTGTCCACAGCAAGGATTCTTGGGCAGCAGAAAGCAAATGAAGGGAAAGATGCGAATCATAGTGACACCAAAGGATTTACATGTGAGATTGATACAGCCTGAATCCCATCACGGGTGACCCACCATCCCTGTGCCAGTGGGAGGGCAGAGAGCTTTCCAAGGAGGTGTCAGACTTCTGTGTGGGGTTTTATGAGTTTTTCTCTTCCTTTTTGAAGTGTAAGTGGCTTCTCGGAATGTTCCATGTTGTGGAAATACCCACAAAGCTCACAGCCTGACATGAGACCTCATTGCTCTCTCCAACTGCCTGAAAGGAGGTTGTGGAGAGGAGGGAGCTGGGCTCTTCTCCCAAGGGACAGCGGACAGGACGAGAGGGAATGGCCTCAAGCTCCACCAGGGGAGGGTCAGGCTGGACATGACGAAAAAAATTGCATGGAAAGGGTCATTGGGCAGTGGCAGAGGCTGCCCAGGGAGGGTGTTGAGTCACCTTCCCTGGAGGGGTTTAAGGGACGGGTGGATGAGGTGCCGAGGGACATGGTTTAGTGACTGATCGAAATGGTTGGACTTGATGATCTGGTGGGTCTCTTCCAACCTGGTGATTCTATGATTCTATGATTCAGTGAATTAGAAACCATGTCCACAATGTGCTGCCCAAAGATGAGTAAAACCACTTCCAAGGAAGCTTTGCCTTGCTCAGCGAAGCTGTGCAGGAGATGCAGGCAGGCAGTTCCCTGCATGTGGGCCCAGCAAGATCTGATAAATGTCGTCCCGACCAAGACAAATCTGTCTGTGCCATTATCAGGCCCTCAGCGTGGGGAGAAGGAGCCTCAGAAGAGCAATCACAAACCCCTACTGTACGTCCACGCAGCTAAAGCGCAGGAGCGCCTGCCCCAGCAAGCTGACAAGATCAGAAAGCCGCAGGAGTCAGAAATGACAGCACGGAAAGGGGTTTGGTGTGGGGAGGAAGGAGGAGGAGGATGAAGTCAAGTCCAGGATGTCATGTGAGCAAGTGAGTAATAGCTGTTTTCTGTATTAGCAGAGAAGGGTGGGCAGGGGAGTGCTGCAAGAAAGGGTTTGGGGTTCAGAGAGGTCCTCACTGCTGACGCCCCCATGTCCGTGGGTGGCTAGTTACAGCACAAAATGCAAATTAAACGCATGAACCTCCTTGAGAGGAACATCTGCAGCAGGCTCTTACCTTGTCTGCCAAGTCCACGAGGTCTTTCTCTATCCAAGTGACATCTGATTTTGCCTGCAGGACAACAAATGAGCATCAGCACAGAGAGGTCGTGAAACACACCTAAGGTTTTCCCAACAAACTTGATTGGGAAGACCAGGTGAGCTGTTTGCAGACACTGGTGATGTTCCACCAGGTGAGCTGTTTGCAGACACTGGTGATGTTCCACCAGGTGAGCTCTTTGCAGACACTAGTGATGTTCCACCAGGTGAGCTGTTTACAGACACTGGTGATGTTCCACCAGGTGAGCTCTTTACAGACACCGTTGATGTTCCACCAAACATCTCTCCATGACTCTGAGCTGTGGTGGTGGCTCCAGGGGAGCAGCTAGTGCTGTTAAAGGCTTCGATAAACTCTGCTGGGCAGTGGAGAAGGACACAGTGCCTGCTCTTGGTTACACATGTTCTCCAAGAATCAGAACACCAATGCCAAGGAGAGAGAATTAATTTCTGGCAGCTTGATTAACATCTAGGTCAGATTTTACTCTCAGCTACTCCTGGACAGACTCCAAAAGCATCTGCTCTGCTAGTTGGGGTCCTGGGTCTGCAGAGAAGTTTGGTACCATGAGGTCAAAGAGAGGACTTCTCTCCATGCTGAGACTTTCTAAAGCAACCAGGGGGAACATACTCAAATATCCAGACTCCTCACGTCCTTCGAGGACAGAGCAGGGCCGAGCCAGCTGCTCTGGCAAGACCCTAAGCAGCATAAGAAATGCAGTTTATGCTGCCCATGGGGTCAGATGCAATTCTGTGGACCCTTATAGGGAGAGATGCTGAAGTATTTAAAGGGAGCTCTGACAAGATCTCCTTCTCAGCTCTGGGTACGTCTGCTACTCCTCCCAAATCTCTGGCTTAAGGGAAAAAGGGAAGTTTTTGCAAGGTCGGTCCCCAAGCCTGCTGTGTTTTAATGATGATACATAGATTTGTTAGCACATCCAGGTGTTCTTTCACCTGCTTTTGAGAGAACGAGCTAAGTTTGAATAGAATAGAAAAACCACTCCCTGAAAGGTCGAAACAGATCTGAAACATTTCCTGTGAGAGGTACAAGTCTTTGGCTGCGGATGAGATAAAACCCATGTGACTGCATGAAGGGATCTGAGAGAGACTTGAGCTGTGACTTCTCTTGTGTCTTGCCAAGCAGTTTGTCAGCACGAAGGAGCCCACGGCTCTTCATAGAATCATAGAACAACCAGGTTGGAAGAGACCCGCTGGATCATCAAGTCCAACCGTTTCTATCAAACATTAAACCATGTCCCTCAGCACCTTCGGCACCAGCAGCATCAAGCGGGCAAGAAAGAGCGACCTGAAAGTAGGACGGGAGCTATGGAGACGCTAGAGAACGGAAAGCAAGCCTTGAGGGATGGGAGGAACCGCACAAAAGCATTGAGATTAGAGTTAAGAATTAACTGATTTTTGGCTCTGGGAGGACTGAATCAGATCGTAGGGGGCCCCGGCAGCCACCTCTTCCCCTTCCTCCCCTCCATTGCTCAGCCCACGCCTCAGGAGCAGCCCAAGATCTCTTTGGGTCTGGGAGAAGGTGGCTGGGGGGAGTGATCCCTGGGGCATCCAGCTGACCCATCAACCAAAGCCACAACTCAACCCCTTTCTGAGCACCCACGAGTGATCACAAACACCTCAGCAGCCTCCCCCATCCCTGCGGATCACACCCACCCACTGAGAAACCATCTCCATCACCGCTCTGACCAGCGCCAGTGGGCACCGAGCCCTGTGCTGGATGGGGAGGGACCAATTTCTCTCCCACAAGCACAGATCTTTCTGCAGGTCCATCAACGCTCTTGTGAGCTGCCGGCACCCTCTGCCTCATAGGGACCATTTTACAGATTCCTGCACCGCTGGGAGATGATATTTGCTCTCCTGGAAAAGAAAAGGACACCCCTAGGACACCCAGGTCTGAGCCCAGGAGGACGCTCAAGTCTGAGGAGGAAACAACTTCTTCTGAACTTCCCAATGCTGCTTTCGAACTGCACAGATGGCTCAGTCCTCCCAGAGCAGGGGCTGAGGATAGACATACAGGGTTGATTGCCTTTTTTCCCAACCCCAAGTTCAAAATACAACTCCTCTTTCCTACTTCCCCCTTATTTTAAGGAAGAATTTTACAAGCCAGAAGCCAAGAGACAGGTTTGTTTTCGCTCGCGTTTTGTCACTTTGCTGGTTGAGGCAGTCACTTTGAAATGCAAGGGGAGAAAAAAAAAAAAAAAAAAGGCAAGAGCTAGAAACAGATTACGCTTTTGGCATTTTGCTTCCTATTCATCAACAACTAACCAGAAGCTGTTTTAATTTCTGTTGCTTCAACACATGCTCTGGTCCCAAAACACTCCCAAATTCTGGCAGCACCTAGGAAAGCCACTTCTTAGAAAGCAGTTTAACCGTTAGAAATGACTTTTCTAAAAGCAAAACCGTTAATTAGAACTGGGTAGAGCCTGGCTAGTCTCGAAGCTCAGGCGATTCCCCAACTCTGTGTGTCCTGTTGAAGAGACAGAGCACAGCACTGCAGGCAGAGCATGTATTTTATCAGCTAGACACTTGCCTCCTGGATCCTTGGCTTGCTGCGAAAGAGGAGCCTCAGCATCTCCAAAGCTTTGAGCAGCTACTCTCCCATACTTTGCAAGCCGGCTGCCGAACTCCGAGCTCTCTGCAGCACCCAGACCAGCCCGAGAACCCCGAGTGTAGTAGCTACGTCACTGGGATGTATTTTGGGAGTTTTCGCTGAAAGGAAACTGTGGTTTCGTGTGGGGAAATTGCATTGTGTGGCGATGGCTGCACAATACCGGCATCCAAATGAAAACACTGGCTGGCTTTACGGGTGCTTAGGCATGGCTCTTCCCATCAGCAAACCTCAGCAGGCTTTTCAAGAGGATCAGCGCAGCCCTCTGTGTCACAGACAGGAAAACAGGCACAGAACGAGCATTTTCAGCCACCGCACAATGCAGCGACGAGCAGCTGAGAGCCCACGTAGCTCCCTCTGTGACTGCAGGTTTCCAGGAGGAGGCAGCTCCTGCATCCATCCCTGCTTTGTCCCTGTCCTGTGCCAGAGCTGCTGCTTGGTGTCTGCTGTGCCAGGTCTCTGAGACGCCGCTGGGTTTGCACACTCACATCTCGTGGTAGGGTTGCACAACCCTTGCTTGCTCAGGGGTTCAGCTCCTGTGCCGGGACGCTGCACCCTGCTCTTATACAGCAAGGGATGTCTTAGTAAGGTTGAAAAGGGAAAAGGAGATTATAGAATCACCAGGTTGGAAAAGACCTATCGGATCATCGAGTCCAACCGTTCCATTCAAATATCAAACCATGCCCCTCAAACTGGCTGAGTTAGGCAGAGCCAACAAAGGGATCAGATCGGTTCTCTCCCAGTTTCTATATTTGCAAGGAAAAGAGTGAGCCGTGTGCTTATTGCCAGTTCCTATCAAGAGCCCATCTGCATTTCATCTATGCAAAACAGATGCCCTGGATGGCTTCAGAAGTCACTCAGCTGATTCACCAGTGTCACTGGTGCTGCCTTACAGAGTCCTTTTAGCTGTCCCACCTCTCCCTAGATCCACAAAACTCTTGCAGCTGTAAAGCTGCTTGGTGCTGCTCTGGACCTCAGCATTCAAAATGCTTCCATCTGTGTCTGCATGGAGCATCCCAGTAGCTCTTTTCTGCTCCTAAAGCCTCTTTCCCAGAGGAGATCGTGCCCTCCTCAGTGGCAGGAATCGTAGAATCATAGAATAATCAGGCTGGAAGGACCCATTAGATCATTGAATCCAACCATTCCTATCAAACACTAAACCATGTCCCTTGGCACCTCAAGGAGGCACAAGGGATCTCAAACCAATCCTGCAGCAGAGAAACGCAGAAGCTGGAGCTACAGATTGTGGAAAGAATTAAAAGAGTTGCAGAAGGCAGGCGAGTTCCAGTGTGAGACAGGACAAAGCAGCCGCCTGGTTCATGCTTTGGCCTCTCTTCTGATGTGTTTTCTGACCTGTGTGTCAACATGGACACAGATAATCACATGCCATCCTGCTTTACCATGAGCCTGGCTCAGCCTACCTGCCCCTTTTCTCTCCTAGTACCAGTGCTTTGAGTGTCTAAGGCTCTTTGCAAGGAAGAAGCCCAGTCTGAAGCCTCCTCTGCTAAACCTAGAGACCAGAAAACCAGTCTGCAGCCATCAGCTTTTTGCTTTGGATGCAGTTAACACCCATGGGATGAATGGCAAGAGCACAAACCTCCACTGTTTTGGAGCCAGAGCCAAGCAAGCAGGTAACAATCCCAATATAAATCAATAAATGCAAAGCAAGAAGCATAAACCAAAAGAAACTGTGCTGCAGGCAGCAACATGCCAAGAGGCATGTGGAACTAGGCAAGAACCTTCCTCTATCAGCTTCCAAATGGCCTTACACATCCCAGGAGAGTTTGATCCGACCTTCTGTGCAAGGACAGGCTGAGAGAGTTGGGGTTGTTCAGACTGGAGGAGAGAAGGCTCCAGGGACACCTTAAAGCAGCTTCCAGCACTGAAAGGGGTTCCAGGAAAGCTGGGGAGGGGTCCTTGATCAGGGAGGGAAGGGATAGGATGAGGGGGAACGATTTTCAGCTAAAACAGGGGAGATTGAGATGAGATCTTAGGAAGAAATGTTTTGCTATGAGAATGGGGAGGTTCTGGCCCAGGTTATCCAGAGCAGTGGTGGCTGCCCCATCCCTGGAGGGGTTCAAGGGCAGGTTGCATGGGGACTGGAACCCCTGATGCAGTGGGAGGTGTCCCTGAATGGAACTGGATGGGCTTTGAGGTCCCTTCCAACCCAAACCATTCTATAAGTCTAAGAATTAAGTCACTTGTAAACCTTATTCTGTGTTTCTGAAAAGCAAAAAGTTGGTGATGGGGGTGGATTTGCCAATCGTCTTCTTCCTGTTCCTACATCCATGGGCTTTGGGAGAAGCGAGATGATGCTAGAACAGATGCTGGTACTGAAGTAAACTCTGCGTGAACCTGCTGTCGTTGGCACATCACCCCTAGGAAAGATGATCCCCAAACCCAGTCGTGCCAGAGAGAAACGGCTCTCGGCGCACGGTTTAAAGAAGCTGTAATCCAATGCTGCATCAGCAGAAAAGATGACAGGGTTCAACTCCAGCAAAGTCCCAACATCAGCTCCATAAAAGAGGATGCTTGCTAGCCCTATAGATTAAAATCAGATCAACGAGGGAGCTTTGCCTTCTGCCAAGATCCAGTTACATCCCAGCGAGCAGCGGGAACTGCATCGGGGAGGGAAGGATCAGGGTTTCATAAACAGGAAGGTGACGGTGTGAGGAGAACCAGCTGCTGTCCCAGCAACGCGTTTCCAAAGCGGAGCTGGTGCCCCCGTGCCAGACCAAAGGGACCGCTCGGCACTGAGCCAGGAAGCACTGGAAGGAGAAGACCTCTGGCTGCATGCAGCTTATCCCTCAACACAAACTGCTCCAGGCCTCAGGAGCGGGAGCTTCACGCTCCTGAACTGGTGCATGAAGTTATTTCATGCCACCCAACTCCAGAACAACAAGCTCCCTGTAGAGCTGCACCCCCTGCTCTGGATGAAGCTGGAAATAAATGGGAAGCAAGAGATGCTGCAGCTTTGCAGAGGTGGCAACACCGCTTTTTGCTGTTGTAAAGAGCAGTGCGAGGCACAGGCTGCTCTGTCTGGAGCTTTATTTTTTTTTTTCAAGCGATGGTTATCAAAAAGAGGAACAAATAATACAAAGGAACCTCCTCAGCCACTGCCCGCCCTCCTGCAAGGGCCTTATTTGGGCAAGGCTGGCGGTTGGGCTCATTTGCAACCAAAGAACTGGCCAGAACCACCTACTTTTGTCTGCACTTCTCTGCTGGCTCCCCCTCAGCCTTGGCCCCAGCCTGAGAAAAGTTGCGGGACACTCATCCCAGAGCAGCCCTGCTCTCTCCTCAGCAGAGATGCCACTCAGCTTTGCAGAGGGAAAGGTTTCAGCTTGTGGCATTAAGGTCTGAGTGGACCCACCTGCCAGCACGGAGAACGGACAGGAGCTGTTTGGAGAGTTGGGATGGGGAGAATCATAGAACCATGGAATGGTGTGGGTTGGAAGGGACCTCAAAGCCCATCCAGTTCTATCCAGGGACACTTCCCACTGGATCAGGGGCTCCAAGCCCCACCCAACCTGCCCTTGAACCCCTCCAGGGATGGGGCAGCCACCACTGCTCTGGGCAACATGGGCCAGGGCCTACCCTCCCTCATAGCAAAACGTTTCTTCCCAAGATCTCATCTCAATCTTCCTTCTTTCAGCTGAAAACCATTCCCTCTCATCCTATCCCTTCCCTCCCTGATCAAGAGCCCCTCCCCAGCTTTCCTGGAGCCCCTTTCAGTCCTGGGAGCTGCTCTAAAGTTTCCTCAGAGCCTTCTCTTCTCTAGGCTGAAGAACCCCAACTCTCTCAGCCTCTCCTCATATGGGAGGTGCTCCAAGCCCTCAGATCATCTCTGTAGCCACCTCTGGACTTGCTCTAAGAGAATCATAGAATAACTAGGTTGGAAGAGACCCACAGGATCATCAAGTCCAACCATTCCTATCAAACACTAACCCATGTCCCTCAGCACCTCATCCACCCGTCCCTTAAACCCCTCCAGGGAAGGTGACTCAACCCCTCCCTGGGCAGAGATCCGTGTCCTTCCCGTGCTGAGGACCAGGAGGGAGCTGGGCCTCAGGGCTGAGCTGATTCTGACACAAGGGGAAGTGCTGCCCACAACCACGAGATAGTCAGAGCAGCAGCTGCAGATTTTAACTTGCTTTGCTGCCTTCCACCGACTTCCAGGAAAGTGAAGCAGGCAAGGCTGACAAACCCCCACAGGAAACCTGCCCTCTGAGCAACACCTCTCGAGAAGCCTGCAGCTGCTCTGGGGACCTTCTGGGAGCTGTGAAATGTCACTCCGTACCTGAGCTTCATGGCACGGTCACCGCGTCAACCCACCTGCTGCTCCTGGGGCTCCGTTGGGAGGGCAGAGCAAGAACCTGGGCAGAGTATGAGGATATGGGTCAGCCTGGAGAAGAGAAGGCTCTGAGGAGACCTTAGAGCAGCTTCCAGCACTGAAAGGGGCTCTATGAAAGCTGGGGAGGGGCTCGTGATCAGGGAGGGTAGGGACAGGATGAAGGGGAAGGGTTTTCACCTGAAAGAGGGGAGATTGAGATGAGATTTTAGGATGAAATGTTTTGCTGTGAGGGTGAGGAGGCCCTGGCCCAGGTTACCCAGAGCAGGGGTGGCTGCCCCATCCCTGGAGGGGTTCAAGGGCAGGTTGGATGGGGCTTGGAGCCCCTGATCCAGTGGGAGGTGTCCCTGCTGATGAATAAACAGTGTTTATTCAGGAAAGGAGTTATTTCCAGGCCTGCTGCTTGCTACAGCTCAGAAAAGGAGCTGAAAAAAAGAAGTCCAGTGAAGCAGAACATTTTGTGAGACAGCACCAATATCATCCAGTTGGTGAAGTTAATCACACCTGGGAGAATTTAAGAGTTTTACTCTATCTAATTAATTGGGCATTGCAGTATCAATGAGTATTCAATGATTAAACACCAAAGCTATCTTGCTCGTGCCTGCACACACCACAAGTAATTAAAGGAAAAAAAAATTGGAATCCTCAAGCAGATTGAAAAATTTCTCTGCCTAAGAGAAGACTCTGTCCTGTTCTCCCATACATGTTCTAACAAATTTACGGAATCACAGCAGCCCTGAGTGGGAAGGGACCTACAAGGACCATTGAGTCCAGCTCCTGCCCCTGCACAGGACACCCCAACACTCACACTGTGTGGCCGAGGGCCTTGGCCAACCACTTCTGGAATATTGTCAGACTCAGTGCCCTGGCTGCTTCCCTGGGAGCTGTTCCAGTGCCCCATCATCCTCTGGGGGAAGAACCTGCTCCAATGTCCAACCTAACCCTCCCCTGGCATCTTCCTGCTGTGCCCTTGGGTCCAGTGAGAAGAGCTCAGTGCCTGGTCCTCTTCCTTCCATGGGAAGAAGTTGCAAAGCACAGAATTAAAAGGTTGGAAAAGACCCACCGGGTCATTGAGTCCAACTGTGCCCATCAAACACTAAACCATGTCCCTCAGCACCTCGTCCACCCGTCCCTTAAACACCTCCAGGGAAGGTGACTCAACCACCTCCCTAGGCAGCCTCTGCCACTGCCCAATGGCCCTTTCCATGAAATATTTTTTCCTAATGTTCAGCCTGAACCTACCCTGGTGGAGCTTGAGGCCATTCCCTCTCGTCCTGTCCCCTGTTCCTTGGGAGAAGAACCCAGCTCCCTCCTCTCCACAACCTCCTTTCAGGGAGTTGGAGAGAGCAATGAGGTCTCCCTTCAGCCTCCTCTTCTCCAGGCTGAGCAGACAAAGTGATTTTATCCACTCCTCATACGGTTTCCCCTCTAAACCCTTCACCAACTTTCTGCCCTCCTCTGGGCACTCTCAGCTTTTGCAGGAGGAGTCAGAAACAGGACAACATAAACTCTCGGAGTCACGGATAAAGCTTGAAAGAAGAGGGAGATTCTCAGAGCAATCCAAGAAGATCTGCAGGGAAGCGTCTGCTTTGTTAGGTCTTTAAAGTTAACTCACGTTGAACAAGGGCATTTGCTGTTTAGACAGACAAAAGCTCAGGGAGGCAACCAGAGCCAGGGGAAGGCAGAGGCACCGCGGGGTGGCTTTGAAGATGGAAGTCTTGGACAAAGTCACTTCTACAAACACAGCTAAGGAGAGCTGGAGACTTCGGCAACTGGAACTTCCCGATAAGTGGATAAGGATGGGGGCGGATTCCTGGCAGAAGCCTTGTTGCTAGAGGTTTGCAGGAAGGGATTTCTGAGAGGGAACAGCCCTGCGGTGGGAGAGAGGCACGTTTCACCCTACACTGTCTCCAAGGACTTCTTATTTGGTCTCCTGAAAAACAAACCAAAGCAACCTTATGAGGAGCGGCTGAGGGAGCTGGGGGTGTTTACCCTGGAGAAAAGGAGGCTGAGGGGAGACCTCATTGCTCTCTCCAACTATCTGAAAGGAGGTTGTAGAGAGGAGAGAGCTGGGCTCTTCTCCCAAGTGACAGGGGACAGGACAAGAGGGAATGGCCTCAAGCTCCACCAGGGGAGGATCAGGCTGGACATCAGGAAAAAATCTTCATGGAAAGGGTCATTGGGCACTGGCAGAGGCTGCCCAGGGAGGGTGCTGAGTCCTCTTCCCTGGAGGGATTTAAGGGACGGGTGGACGAGGTCCTGAGGGACATGGTTTAGTGTTTGATGGGAATGGTTGGACTCAATGATCCAATGGGTCTTTTCCAACTTGGTGATTCTATGATTCTACGAAAATGGAGGGAAGGAGAAGAAAGCCAGGCCACACAGTCAAACCTCTACACAGTGAGGGTGTTGATAATTCTACTGCCTAGAAAGCATCATTACCTTCAGGTACAAACCACAACAATTGGGCACAGTGAGTGACCAACTCCATCCATCATGGCACAGTTAACTCCAGGAATCTCACTCTGTATGGCTTAAAAAAGCCTTTCAGCATCAGAGAAGCACACTGCTGTCTATCCCAGGACAATTCCTCTCCACTCCAAGAGGCAGCTCTGTGCACAACTAATTGTGTCACCCTTGGGAAGGACTTTGCTGCCACTCCAAGCAGTGATCCTGGCTCCGCACTCTGGGGATTACACGCAAATCCCAAAAAAGGGAAAAGTCAGACCAAGACAGTGCAGTTTTACCCTCTTTGGTGTTCAAATGGAGCAGTTCCACCCTTTTTCATGGGCCCCTTCTCTCACCGCAAAGAAAGTTTGCTTCTCTTGTACGGCAGAAAGCGACCCACAGCATCCTCCGAGGGGGCAAACTGCCAAATCCCAGAGGCCACAGACACCAGTGAGCGCCGGCAGCGGCAGCAGAGTAGCAGTAACAGAGCAGAGCGTGGTGGGACAGGTAGTGGTGTCTGCAGCCCTGGCACAGGCTGTGTCACCCCAAAGGGCTGAAGGTGACAGGTACCGGTATCTCCAGCCCTAGCACAGGCTGTGTCACCCTAAAGAGCCTGAAGGTGACAGGTACCGGTGTCTCCAGCCCTGACACAGGCTGTGTCACCCTAAGGAGGCTGAGACTACAGCCCTGGCACAAGTTGTGTCACCCCAAAGGGCTGAAGGTGACAGATACTGATGTCTCCAGCCCTGGCACAGGCTGTGTTACCCTAAAGAGGCTGAAGGTGACAGGTACTGATGTCTCCAGCCCTTCACAGGTTGTGTCACCCCAAAGAGGCTGAAGGTGACAGATACCAGTGTTTGCAGCCCTAGCACAGGCTGTGTCACCCCAAAGAGGCTGAGATTGCAGCCCTGGCACAGGCTGTGTCACCCCAAAGAGGCTGAGACTGCAGCCCTAGCACAGGCTGTGTCACCCCAAAGAGGCTGAGACTGCAGCCCTGGCACAGGCTGTGTCACCCCAAAGAGGCTGAGAGCCCCAGGGGACCCTGTCAGGTTAGCAGCAAAGCCACCGCTCCCTCCCTGCACTCCAGCAGGTGGCACTCAGAGCATCTTTAATGACCAAAACGTGTTTCTATTCTGCAACAGGAGGGTGAGAGCCAAAAGGACTCATTTCATAAACATCCATTTCATAAACACCTCTGTGGGAAGATCCAGCACCCCTAAAACAGAGGAGATCCAGGAATGCACAAAGGGATAAGATGTTTTTTCCTCCTGCAAAGGTTTCGGAAGGGAGAAGCAGAAAGTGGTTTGATGCAGCAGAGCCTCCCCGCGTCGGGGCAAGCCCTTCTGCTTCCAAACATCATTTCTGACCTGTTGTTAGCTGACTCATTTAACCAGGAGCATCAAAATACCTGCTTTACACCAGAGAGCTCAGGTTCCTTGAGGGCTGGGGCAAGCAAGGAGGCTCAGGCATCCCCGCTGCACTCCCCATCCCTGCTCCCAGGGACATTGTGGCACCAGATTCCGCAAGTTTCTTTTGGGAAAAAAAAAAAAAATAAAGGAGTATAATAACATCTCTCCACCCTTTCCAGGCACTACAAGTTGCAGCTGGCCAGGATAAGCTGACTGAGCAGTTTGGGCTAAAGATACAAGCTGAGGCAAAGATCTTCGCAAACCAAGACTTCCCGACAGTTTTTTGGAGCCACGAGAGAAGTACTTGGCAGCTGGTGGGATTGTGCACCCAGTGAAGTGAAATGCCAGAAAGGAGAACACCTTTAACTGCCAGGAGATAAGGAATTACTTAATTGTGAGCTCTTACAGAACAAATTAGGCTTCATTTAGAAAGCGCAAGGGATATACTCCCAACCCCCCCCCACCTCCACCTCCCTGCGGCCCTGCACACGTTTCCCAGCAAGGAGGAAAAGGTCCCTTCTTGGCAAACTCTGACCAGTATGTGCTGTGATGGTGGAAAACCAGGAATAGAATCATAGAATCACCAGGTTGGAAAGGACCCACCGGATCGAGTCCAACCATTCCCATCAAACACTAAATCATGTCCCTCAGCACCTCGTCCACCCGTCCCTGAAACCCCTACGGGGAAGGGGACTCAACACCCTCCCTGGGCAGCCTTAGACCTTAGAGCAGCTTCCAGCACTGAAAGGGGGTCCAGGAAAGCTGGGGAGAGACTCGTGATCAGGGAGGGCAGGGACAGGATGAAGGGGAATGGTTTTCAGCTGAAAGAGGGGAGATCTTAGGAAGAAATGTCTCCCTGTGCAGATGGTGAGGTCCTGGCCCAGGTTGCCCAGAGCAGGGGTGGCTGCCCCATCCCTGGAGGGGTTCAAGGGCAGGTTGGATGGGGCTTGGAGCCCCTGATCCAGTGGGAGGTGTCCCTGCCCATGGGAGTGTGAGGAACTGGATGAGTTTTGAGGTTCCTTCCAACCCAAACTGTTCTCTCATTCCATCTAGACATGATGCAGTTTTGCCACTTCCAGTATAGAATATGAAACACAAATCTAACTGACCTGTAAACCATGAGAACCAAAGCCTGATTGCTGCCCTTGCAGCTATCGTGGGATGTGGAAACTATTCTCTATCGCAGGAAGGCAGGAATTCCATACTCCTCCCACAGCACACATGCTGCTGGCAGTTCTCTTGTTGGAAGACACGCAAAAAGTCATCTCAGGGCTTGGTGAAGCTTTCGCTTGGAGCCCACCAAGACTTGGTATGTGCATGCCAGGAGAATCCCACTCCCTCCCACCCACGGGGAAGGACTCAAGGGTGAGATACACAGAAAGAAATGCGACAGCCACATTGGCACGACGGCTCTGAACTACAGCAGTGTTAAAAGGAAAAAAAACCCCATGTCCATACTATACCCTGAGCTGTGCGTTGCCAAGTGAGAGCGTCCAGGATCAGTGCAAAAGCAAAGCTTGATTTTGTCATTTAAGGCTTGTAAAGAAGACAGATCATAGAATCACCAGGTTGGAAAAGACCCACAGGATCATTGAGTCCAACCACTCCTATCAAATACAACCAGCAGCTGACCCTCTGCTGTGACACAGGCGCATGTGACAGGGATGGGACAGTAACGTGAAGGTCACCATCCACCCGTTACCAGACATCACAGAATTGCACTCAACCTGAACACTGGTAATAACCTGGTTTGTTCCATTCCCGTACAATAGTCTGGAGAAGAGGAGGCTGAGGGGAGACCTCATTGCTCTCTACAACTACCTGAAAGGAGGTTGTGGAAAGGAGGGAGCTGGGCTCTTCTCCCAAGGGACTGGGGACAGGACAACAGGGAATGGCCTCAACCTCCACCAGGGGATGTTTAGGCTGAATATTAGGAAAAATTTTCACAGAAAGGGTCATTAGGCACTGGCAGAGGCTGCCCAGGGAGGGGGTTGAGTCACCTTCCCCAGAGGGGTTTAAGGGACAGGTGGATGAGGTGCTGAGGGTCATGGTTTAGTGATTGATGGGAACGGTTGGACTCGATGATCCGATGGGTCTTTTCCAACCTGGTGATTCTATGATTCTATGATATGAAAAAAGCTTTTTACAGAGCTTTTTCCCCCCTGCTCTGTCCATGCAGAGACCCCAGGGCTCCCTTCCCGTGTGACCCTGGTGCCCAAGGATGGTGCTGAGCCATCGTCTCCCCTTCTCTGGAAGCAGACGCTGCCGATTTCCAATCTGTATCCAGGCCACCCGAGCCACCCGGTTAAGTACAGCTCTCAAACAGCACAGAAATCAATACAGACACGTCTCCGAGTGCTTACGGGAGCACAAAAGGATTGTGTTCGCAGTCCATTCGGTGTTCTCAGAGCCGCCAGGAGCTCTAGTGAGAATGAAGTTTCAAGTACTAACAGGGAATAAACCCTCTCATTTTCCACAGGGGTGACATTTCCCGGTTGGCTGGGGAAGGACACAGATTTCATGTGACAGTCGGGAAATCCTTATTGCCTCAGAGCATCATAGAATCACTGAATGGTTTGGGTTGGAAGGGACCTCAAAGCCCATCCAGCTCCATCCCAGCCCTATAGGCAGGGACACCTCCCACTGGATCAGGGGCTCCAAGCCTCATCCAGCCTGACCTCGAGATCAGCTGGAGTTTTTGGGAGAACACCTCTGGCTCCCCTGCGGGAGTCCTGGGTCGGCATCTGAGCCGACACACTCATCCAAGGGAACTCTCAGCTCCCAGGGTGGGATGCTCCAGAGATCCAAGCCCTCTCCGACCCTTCCAACAATCAGACATGAATAAGTTCTTTGCTTTGAACTCTCTGAAGTCATCTTTGGTGCCAGGTCACTGCTGTCCCTGGCACAGAGGGAGCTGCCACCACCCTATCCCCCACAGTTGGACTCCATCCCCCTTTCCCTCAAGCAGAGCAAGGATCCCTCTACTCCTCCACCTTCCTGGGGAAGCACCAGCAGAGCTCTGGTCTTGCTCACACTTCCTTCTAGGTCCACAAAAACTTGACTTCAGCAGCTCTGTTGCCCTCTGCCCCCATCAGAGAGCTCAGGGAAGCCTGGCTGAGGAGGACGATCCCTCGCTCTGCTGCTTTAGAATAATAGAATCATAAAATAACCAGGTTGGAAGAGACCCACCAGATCAGCGAGTCCAACCATTCCTATCAAACACTAAACCATATCCCTAAGCACCTCGTCCACCCATGCCTTAAACACCTCCAGGGAACATGAATCAACCACTTCCCTGGGCAGCCTCTGCCAGTGCCCCATGACCCTTTCTGCGAAAAATTTTTTCCTAATGTCCAGCCTAAATGTCCCCTGGTGCAGCTCAAGGCTATTCCCTCTTGTCCTGTCCCCTGTCACTTTAGCTCTGATGGGGAGCAGGGTGATGGTCTCCTCTGGGTATAACACACAGTAAAAGATGATCACTAATTCTTTTTCAATAAAAGAAGAGACAGACCTGGAGGCTGTTTCCCTTAACCCACAAGGGGGATGGAAATGGAAGAGAAGAAACCGGAACGGGTTTGATGGGTAGGACTAGACCAGGGCACCACGCGAGAGGGCTGCTGGAGCACTGCTCTGCACACTCTGCTGCATTCCTCCTGTGCAAGTCCTGTAAACTGACCCCTCTTCAATTATTCATTAGAGCCTGCAGCTCATCAGAGACTCTGCTCCTCAAACAGCCATCTATTTGGTATTTCTTTTGAAGAGCTCGGATGCTGTTAACCATCGCCTGGCCTGGCCAAGGACAAGGAGCAAATGCTCTGGCAGGAATAAGCCGGGCAGCTGTCAGGCATTAAATTAAAAACAAACCCACTTGATTACTTCAGCTGATAAGACGGAGCAGCCAGTTTAAACCAAGAACTCTGCTGCTGACAGGCTGAAAATTAAGCGAGCGGCAATAGAATCACAGAATCATAGAACCATAGAATCACTGAACGGTTTGGGTTGGAAGGGACCTCAAAGTCCACCCAGTTCCATCCCAGCCCTACGGGCAGGGACATCTCCGCCTGGATCAGGGGCTCCAAGCCCCAACCAACCTGCCCTTGAACCCCTCCAGGGATGGGGCAGCCACCCCTGCTCTGAGCAACCTGGGCCAGGGCCTCCCTGCTCTCATCGTGAAGAAGTTCTTCCTTTTATCTAGTCTAAATCTGCCCCTCTCCAGTTTATCCCCATTGCCCCTCATCCTATCACACCCATCCTTCATAAACAGTCGCTCCCCAGCTTTCTTGTAGCCCCTTCAGGTACTGGAAGGTCACTCTAAGGTCTCCCTGGAGCCTTCTCTTCTCCAGGCTGAACAACCCCAACTCTCTCAGCCTGTCCTCATACAGAAGGTTCTCCAGCCCTCAAATAACCTTTGTAGCCTCCTCTGGCTCCGTTCCAACAGCTCCATCTCCTTCCTACATTGAGGATTCCAGAACTGGACACAATACACTAGATGAGGTCTCACAAGAGAGGAACAGAGGGGCAGAATCCCCTCCCTCGCCCTGCTGGCCACACTGCTTTGAATGCAGCCCAGGACACGGTTGGTTTCTGGGCTGTGAGCGCACGTTGCTGGCTCTTGTTGAGCTTCTCATCAACCAGCACCCCTAATCCTTCTCCGTAGGGCTGCTCTCAACAGCCGCAGCTCATCCCTGCAGTTCAGAGGGAAGGTGATTTCCAGGCAGCACTGTGCCATGCTCGAGATTTTCTGCTCCTGCCAGGTTATCCTAGGGGGACCAAATCAGCTGGAGCGTTCTTGGCCGAGCAGTTGGAAGCCACAGAAGAGGGGCAGTAGGCAGAGGGATTTGCTGAGGTACCTGTCTCTTCCAGCACTGGATAGTTTTCCGGTTCTCAGAGAAAACAGCAGCAGCTGTACAAACACTCAAGCCTGTTTCAAAGCAGAGCATTTCACTTGTTTGCTTTAAATCCCTTCATGTTAAGAGACCCTGATCAGAGCAGTGTTCAGGAGGGATGAGCATCACACCATCGGACACATTGCTTGGATTGGATGAGCTTAGAAGTCTTTTCCATCTTAGTGTGCCTAGGGGGCCAAGAAGGTCTATGGCATCTTGGCTTGGATCAGAAACGGTGTGACCAGCAGGGCCAGGGAGGTTCTTCTCCCTCTGGACTTGGCACTGGTGAGACTGCTCCTCAAATCCTGTGTTCAGTTGTGGGCCCCTCACCACAAGAAGGATGGAAGGCTCTGGAGAGAGTCCAGTGAAGAGCAACAAAGCTGGGGAAGGGGCTGGAGAACAAGAGGAGCATCTGAGAGAGCTGGGGATGTTTAGCCTGGAGAAGAGGAGGCTGAGGGGAGACCTCATTGCTCTCTGCAACTCCCTGAAAGGAGGTTGTGGAGAGGAGGGAGCTGGGCTCTTCTCCCAAGGGACAGGACGAGAGGGAACGGCCTCAAGCTCCACCAGGGTAGGTTCAAGCTGAACACTAGGAAAATTTTCATAGAAAGGGTCATTGGGCCCTGGCAGAGGTTGCCCAGGGAGGGGGTTGAGTCACCTTCCCTGGAGGGGTTTAAGGGACGGATGGACGAGGTGCTGAGGGACATGATTTAGTGATTGATGGGAATGGTTGGACTCGATGATCCGGTGGGTCTTTTCCAACCTGGTGATTCTATGATCACTAGAGTGTTAGAGCAGGGTGTTTCACCCAGAACAACACAAACTAAGTATGAAGCTGGTGATGTGGGTATTACTCTGGCCAGAAATATCCACATCCAAGCTTTCTGCCTGTAGCTTCCTTTGCAGAAGATGCTGTGGGGAAGAATCCTCCTGCAGGGTTTCCCTGCTCAGGACACACTGATGGTTCAGCAGGAGCTGCACAGATCCGGGATGAAGCTGAGCCTTCCTCTTCAGTGCATTCCTAGTTTGGTGTGGAACAGCATGCCTCAGCCGAAGCAGGTGGGGCGCCTCATGCCTGGGGTGCACAGCAGGGCGAGCACTCGCTCCCATCTCAAAGGTCTCTTTTATGGTGCAAAGCAGAGTTGGAAGAGGTTATTTATTCACTTCCCCGGTTTTCACTGTGATTATCACCCCAGAACAAGCTGATCAGCACTCCTAGCCCGCACCAGCCGTACCTCCAGAGAGAGAGTGGGCACACTCAGCACTGCAAACCCACTCCTCTGCTCTTCATTATGAAGTGATTTCATTAATTGGCTGTTGTACTTTCATGCATAATTCCTCACCCTTGGCACCTTCAGGGTGCAGGAGCTCACCTCTCAGCCAAGCTGGCTGCAGAGCTCTAAGACCCCAATTAGGTGAGGTTTTATTTTTCCGCTAATTCAAGCTCTCTGTTGCCGTTCGCCAGCTGAACAAGGACCGATCTTCAGCCTACCTGACAATTAAAATCTAAAGAACATAGGAGAGAACGAGGTTTGGCACCTAGGGACCAACACACAGCACTGCTGATTAACCCCTGGGGCAGAGCAGCTTTGGAGAGCCAGGCAAGAGAGCTCTGAGCTCTGCTCCTGACCAGCACAGAGGTTCATCCAGGGCTGTCACAAGAGATGCTTCTCTCAGTGCCAGTGCAGTTGGTGTCAGAGGAAACAGGTAGAAGAGGAGAAAAGCAAGCCCCGAGCCCTTGAAACGCAGAGGAGAGCAGTCCTGCTCCTCCACCACCAAAACAAACCAAAAATAGAGCAGCTCTGCCATTCAGCATCCTACAGACCCTGCACTGCAACCTTGTGAAGCTCTCTCAACCTGCTCTCTGAAGCTTTGAACCTGCTGTCCTAAAGCCAGTATCAAGGTTAAACAGGGTCAAATGTCACCACCAAAGAGAGGGGGTAAAAGACCAAAGCCATCTATGTACCTGTCTTTGCCAAAGTCTCCTGTTCAATCCAGCACTGGGTTAGCAACCTGGTTTTAGGGATGCAGTCAGGATTGCCTGGCAGGTAATGGCTATAAATTGAAGTGGGGAAGATTGAGACTAAATGTTAGGAAGAATTTCTTTATGATGGAGGTGGGGTTGCTCAGGGAAGCTGTGGATACCCCATCCCTGGAGGGGTTCAAGGCCTGGTTGGATGGGGCTTGGAGCCCCTGATGCAGTGGGAGGTGTCCCTGCCCATGGCAGGGGTGGGACGGGACGATCTTTAAGGTCTCTTCCAAAACCAAACCATTCTATGAATGCAAACTCTTACAGTAGGGACACTCTAACATCCAAGACAACGAAGCAACAAAGCTGGTGAAGGGGCTGGAGAACAGGGCCTATGAGGAGCGTCTGAGAGAGCTGGGGGTGTTTAGCCTAGAGAAGAGAAGGCTGAGAGGAGACCTCATTACACTCTACAACTACCTGAAAGGAGGTTGTAGAGAGGAGGGAGCTGGGCTCTTCTCCCAAGGGATGGGGGACAGGACAAGAGGGAATGGCCTCAAGCTCTGCCAGAGGAGATTTAGGCTAGAGATTAGGAGGACGTTTTTCACACAGAGGGTGATTGGACATTGGAATAGGCTGCCCAGGGAGGTGGTTGATTCACCTTCCCTGGAGGTGTTTAAGGGACGGGTAGATGAGGTCCTGAGGGACTTGGTTTAGTGTTTGATAGGAATGGTTGGACTTGATGATCCAATGGGTCTCTTCCAACCTGGTTGTTCTATGATTCTATGATTCTAAGACACACTTAGGCAAGAGCAATCCAGAAATGTGCTTGCTGCCAAGAGAGGGTTTGGCTTGGAATTCCTTCTGGTCACAGAGCTGGAATGCGGTTGGGTCAGTGCTAAGTGCAGACCCAGGCTCCTTTCGCTGGGACCATGCAAAGGGAGGCAGCCGCTCCAGACAGCCCAGCCTGCAGGATCTTGCAGGTGTTTCCAAGATACTCAGATAAACACAGTGAGGTACAGTGCTTGCAGGGACTTGCGTACCACAATTGTTCTTGAAAGATGGGAATCCACACAGGAATAAAACCCACAAGTAGTTGTGAAATGCACCAGCTGCCCTCAGTAGGAAGCTGAGCTGGAGCTACAAAGGCAGGTAGAAGGTACCAGATCACATCTCCTCACTAGCTCTGCAGTCAAGACAAGAAGAAAGGGCCTCAAGTTGCACCAGGGACGGTTTAGATTGGATACTAGAAAATATTTCGTTACCAGAAGAAACTGGAAGGGGCTGCCCAGGGCAGTGGTGGAGTCTCCATCCCTGGAGGGGTTCAAAAAGTGTGGAGATCATAGAATCACCAGGTTCGAAGAGACATACTGGATCATTGAGTCCAACCATTCCCATCAAACACTAAACCATGTCCCTCGCACCTCATCCACCCGTCCCTTAAACCCCTCCAGGGAAGGTGACTCAAACCCCTCCCTGGGCAGCCTGTTCCAATGCCCAATCACCCTTTCTGGGAAAAATTTTTTCCTAATGTCCAGCCTGAACCTGCCCTAGTGGAGCTTGAGGCCATTCCCTCTCATCCTGTCCCCTGTCCCTTGGGAGAAGAGCCCAGCTCCCTCCTCTCCATAACCTCCTTTCAGGTAGTTGCAGAGAGCAATGAGGTCTCCCCTCAGTGCACTTCAGGACAGGGTTTAGCCAGCGCGGTTGAACTGGATGAGCTCAGAGGTCTTTTCGAACTTAAATGATTCTATGTTTCATCCCCAAAGACCCTAACAGGCAACAGCAGCAGGTGAGGTGACGGTGGAGGCACGAGACTGCATCACTTTCCCAGCTGGGAAGCTCCCAACTCTTTTAAGGAATGCTTTGCATTTCCTTCCTTCGCAAAGCGCCTCTGCTTATCGTCCAGGCAAATCCCGGTTGTACCTCCAGCAGCATCCCACTCACGGGGACAGAGGGAGGGATGGCACTTCTGTGTGGGTGTTGAGTAATCGCTGCTGTCACTGCTTCAGGCTATTTTTAGAAGAGATCATGGCATTAGCAGCAAAAGGAGAGCGAGTACAAACCTAGAATAAAGGTGCCTCTTCCTCTTACGGCTCTGCACACACAGCTAGAAGAGAGGGCACAGGAGGGAAGCTGAACAACCTTCAGCTAGAGAATAGCCAACCCCCAGGTGTTTACTGCTGCCTCCTTCTCCTTCTTTAGTCCTTGTGGTAGGTAGAGCCAGTGCCAGAAGCTGCTGCTGATCACACCTACCCTCACGCAAACAGAACTATACACAGAAATTCAGCGCATTGCCCTTTTCCCCGTCTGCAGCATCACAGCTGGTTCAGAGTTTGCCCTGAAGTTCATCGAATCATAGAATCAGCAGCTTGGAAAAGACCCATCAGATCATCAAGTCCAACTATTCCCATCAATCACTAACCCATGTCCCTCAGCACCTCATCCACTTGTCCCTTAAACACCTCCAGGGAAGATGACTCAATCCCCTCCCTGGGCAGCCTCTCCCACTGCCCAATCACCTTTTCCATAATTTTTTTTCCTAATGTTGATGGGATTTGTTTCCAGGAGGGATTTCAGTTGTCCGCACTGGTACGCAAAGGTACCTTGTACAAACTTGGAAAACCCAACTGAGGTTATTTCAGGAGCATGCAGCAGGGCTTCACACATTCAAAAGTTACCCAAAATGGGATTGTTGGACACTGTTCACAGGCGCTTTGGCCACCGTGCCTTGGAAGAGCTCCAAGCAGGACATCTGCATGTGGCACAGGGCTCCTGGGCTTTCCCTGCCATGGGATGTTGGACAAGTCAACTGCTGCTCTGTTCCAGCTCCCCAGCTGCCTGGACACTTCACTTCCATGTCCCACAAAGAGACAGGCAGAGCAGCAATGAGAACTCGCAGGGCTTTTTGGCCTCTATCAAGTGAGGGGCTGCACCTACAGAGGGAATCGGCCAGGGTTTGACTCACTGATGTCCCTCAAACTAAAAAAAAAATCTTCAATTATTTTTAAAGCAACATCCTTCAGCTGCTTTTACAGGAGGGCAGTTTAGCAAAGGGTTTGAAGATCATAGAATCATAGAACAACCAGGTTGGAAGGGACCCATCGGATCATCGAGTCCAACCATTCCTATCAAACATTAAACCAAGTCCCTCAGGACCTCATCTACCTGTCCCTTAAACCCCTCCAGGGAAGGTGAATCAACCACCTCCCTGGGCAACCTATTCCAATGCCCAATGAATCTTTCCATGAAAGATGAAAGAAGCAAAGCCTCAAGTCATAGAAACCCAGTTGGAGTCCAACCAGAAGAGAAAGATTAAGGTTTGTTTTGGTTTTTTTTCCCCATGCCAGAGATGCAGGCACAATAAAGGACCATAAAACTACTGTTCTTGGGGAAGGGAAGTGCACAATCTCAGTGACCTGAGTTCATCTGGAGCACCTCCCATCCAAGGACAGGCTGGGAGAGTTGGGGTTGTTCAGCCTGGAGAAGAGAAGGCTCTGAGGAGACCTTAGAGCAGCTTCCAGTGCTGAAAGGGGCTCCAGGAAAGCTGGGGAGGGGCTCTTGGTCAGGGAGGGCAGGGATAGGATAAGGGGGAAGGGTTTTCAGCTGCAAGAGGGGAGATTGAGATAAGATCTTAGGTAGAAATGTTTTTTCTGTGAGGGTGGGGAGACCCTGGCCCAGGTTTCCCAGAGCAGTGGTGGCTGCCCCATCCCTGGAGGGGTTCAAGGGTAGGTTGGATGGGGCTTGGAGCCCCTGATCCAGTGGGAGGTGTCCCTGCCCATGGTACAGGGGTGGGACTGGATGGGCTTTGAGGTCCCTTCCAACCCAAACCATTATCTTTACTAAAAGCACAACAGCTACCAACTGGGAAAACAATACAAGAAACCCCCATGGCCTTTAGCACAATGATGATTCAGAGAGAGAAACTGCTGCAGGGCACTGAGGGTAAGGAACGGGACAAACTCTTGACAACCTGTTCAGCAAGGTCTCCCGAGCCAAATCAAACACGCGGTGTCAGTTCTCCACGGTTAGAGTGTGTGCCTATCAGAAAAGGAAATCCTGAAAGGCTTATGATTTCAAGACACTGATAGGGCTCTTGAACCCTGTGCTGTGTGTTCAGGACAGAGAAGTGCAGGTATAGTTAGGAAATATCCATGTTAACAACATTGATCCTCAATCTCCTACTTAGAGAGGGCTCACATCAAAGAAATCATAGAAGTGTAGAATCACCAGGTTGGAAGAGACCCACCGGATCATTGAGTCCAACCATTCCTATTAAACACCAAATCATGTCCCTCAGCACCTCCTCAACCTGTCCCTTAAACCCCTTCCCCTGGGCAGCCTCTGCCACTGCCCCATCACCCTTTCTGGGAAAAATTTTTTCCTGATGTCCAGTCTGAACCTCCCCTGGTGGAGCTTGAGGCCATTCCCTCTCGTCCTGTCCCTTGGGAGAAGAGCCCAGCTCCCTCCTCTCCACAACCTCCTTTCAGGGAGTTGCAGAGAGCAATGAGGTCTCCCCTCAGCCTCCTCTTCTCCAGGATAAACACCCCCAGCTCTCTTAGCTGCTTCTCGTAAGACTTGTTCTCCAGCCCCTTCCCCAGCTTCATTGCTCTTCTCTGGACTCACTCCAGAGCCTCAACATCGAGTCCTTCAACATCACGTTGCTCGTACACAAAGCAGGAGGAGCTTTAGGTGTCCGAAGAAGCTCTAGCAGATGAAGATCCTGCCTCAAACACAGCAGCTCAGTTCCCTCCACTGACGCTAATGGGGCCATGGAGAGCAACTTGACACAACCGGAGCTTTTCCCAGCCCCACCAAGAGAATAAACAGATACCAGGCGCTCAGCAAGGGCAGCTGTGCCAAAACCATCACATACTCCTGTATTTCTCATCCCATCTGGCAACATCACAAGCATAGAGAAAGGTGTAAACATGGCACCAAAACACCCCAAGGGATTCTCACTTCTAGCCTTCTGCTACAGCCTCCAGTCCATCTCCCATGTGCTGGACCCTTTGGGAAACATTCCAGATCTGTCTGGATGACCGAGGGGAGAAGAAGAAAAATGGGTTTCTCTTTTCTCTTCCCTTACTCCAGTCCCTTACACTCCCACATGCACTGATCCAGATTACAGAGCAACAGCTTACAGGGTATAAAAATAGCCATTCCCCAACCCATTCCCCAAGTCAGCTCACACCTCGCACGCAGCTCGGAGGGAGGACTTAAAGACGTAACCCAGAGCATTTTTACCTTGGATGGAGGGTTCCCACCTTCTTCTGGAGCAGCCTGCCCATTCTGCAAAGGAAAAGAACCTGCCATTAGCTCACACCAGGCATGGAACTGCTCCTCACTCCCCAGTACAGAGCCTGGTGGCTTTAGGAGCCCTTCACGCAGGACAAACAGGGCAGGATGCCACTTTGAGACAAGGTACAAGACGGTTGAACACTCCCATATCCAGAGAGGACACTGTCTGCCAAGGAAAGCAAAACACGTTTAATAGAGGAGTCTCTCCGCACTTCCCCGAAATGAAACTAGAGCTGTTTATATACTGAGCATCCCTCACGGGGTGAATGGCACCCCTGCTCTCCTCAGCTGTGGGTCCTCGGGGTGGCAAGTACAGGACCCCCACTCTAAGTACCACAAGCTGCAGGAATTGCTCCAGAGATGCAGCCGCACGGCAGCACCATCTCAGCCCTCCCACAGCTTCCCTGTAACACCTGGAAGGAGCAGGTGGGGAGATCACAGAATCACCAGAAAAGACCCACTGGATCATTGAGTCCAACCATTCCCATCAATCACTAACCCATGTCCCTCAGCTCCTCATCCACCCGTCCCTTAAACCCCTCCAGGGAAGGTGAATAAACCACCTCCCTGGGCAGCCTCTACCAGTGCCCAATCACCCTTTCTGGGAAATATTTTTTACTGATGTCCAGCCTGAACCTCCCCTGGTGGAGCTTGAGGCCATTCTCTCTCGTCCTGTCCCTTGGGAGAAGAGCCCAGCTCCCTCCTCTCCACAACCTCCTTTCAGGTAGTTGGAGGGAGCAATGAGGTCTCCCGTCAGTCTCCTCTTCTCCAGGATAAACACTCCCAGCTCTCTCAGATGCTCCTCTTCTTCTCCAGCCCCTTTCCCAGCTTCGTTGCTTCTCTGGACTCGCTCCAGAGCCTCATGTCCCTCAGGACCTCATCTACCCGTCCATGTCCCTCAGGACATCCTTCTTGTGGTGAGGGGCCCAGAACTGAACACAGGATTCAAGGAGCAGTCTCACCAGTGCTGAGTCCAGAGGGAGAAGAACCTCCCTGGCCATGCTGGTCACACCGTGTCTGATCCAAGCCAAGATGCCATTGGCCTTCTTGGCCACTGCTGACTCACGTTCAGTCACTGTCAACCAACACCCCCAGGTCCTTCTCCACCAGGCAGTTTCCAGCCAGACTTCTCCTAGTTTGTAGCTGCTCAGGGTTGTTGTGTCCCAAGTGCAGGACCTACATTTGGCCTTGTTAATCCTCCTGCTGTTGGTCTCAGCCCAAGATCAGGTGGAAGTGGTGCTAGAATACAGCTAAACAGCCATTTTGCCATGATGTTGGCTTTAATTTGAATGTTTATCAGTTCTTTATTACCTACCACAGCTGATAGCGCTGCGATAATCCATATCACCTGCTTGGCTCCAGGCCACCTCTGGCCCGTGAGTCCACCTTGTGCTGCTGGAGCTCCAGACAAAGTCACAGCAGGTGACCTGAACCGCCTGGAACGGCATCGGCCGGTCACACTCAGCGCTGCACCGGGGACATGGCAGGTTCCAAGCAGCACTGTGCCTGGAGGAGCCAGCAGGAGCAGAAGCAGGTGGGATTTGCTTAAACACAGAGCAGGATAAGCACATACAAAGGGTTTCCTGCAGACTGTGGAGAAAAACAAGAGCAATCATAGAATCATAGAACAACCAGGTTGGAAGGGACCCATCGGATCTTCTAGTCCAACCATTCCTATCTAACACTAAACCAAGTCCCTCAAGACCTCATCCACCCATCCCTTAAACACCTCCAGGGAAGCGGAATCAACCACGTCCCTGGGCAGCCTATTCCAATGCCCAATGACCCTCTGTGTGAAAAACTTCCTCCTAATCTCCAGCCTAAATCTCCCCTGGTGGAGCTTGAGGCCATAAGAGGAAGAAGAGCAAGAAGATTTTTGCTTAGGCATCTATTGGTATCCCGGTCTCAGGCTCCAGAAAATTCATAGAACTCTCTCTCTCTCTCTCTCTCTCTCTCTTTTAACAAGGCAGATTTATTCTCTCCTGTTTTGATGGACTCTTCTTTTGTGAGGACAGGCTGAGAAGGTTGGGGTTGTTCAGCCTGGAGAAGAGAAGGCTCCAGGGAGACCTTAGAGCAGCTTCTAGAGATGAAAAGGGGCTCCAGGAAAGCTGAAGAGGGGCTCTTGATCAGGGAGGGCAGGGATAGGATGAGAGGGGATGGTTTTAAGCTGAAAGAGGGGAGGTTGAGATGAGTTCTTAGGGAGAAATGTTTTGCTGTGAGGGTGAGAAGGCCCTGGCCCAGGTTGCCCAGGGAAGCTGTGACTGCCCCATCCCTGGAAGGGTTCAAGGGCAGGTTGGATGGGGCTTGGAGCCCCTGATCCAGTGGGAGGTGTGTGTGCATGGCAGGGATGGAACTGGATGGTCTTTGAGGTCTTTTCCAACCCAAACCATTCTGTGATATGATACGATTCTACAACCTGACATCCACGTTAGGGGTAAACTATCCCCTTCTCCTTCTTGTGCCAAATTTAACTTACTCTGCCCTTTAATGCAAAGCAAAACTGGCATTTGTTGATCTTGAGAACTCTCTGGGGCCATTGAGAAAACCTCCCTCTAACTACCCTCGCTTTCCGTGACATTCAACGGGTGCTTCCAGGTTGATGCTCTCCTGCTTTACAGGAGGTCATCATCACTGCTGCTCTCAAACTCCTTGTGGGTAGGTCACAATAAGAGGCAGAACACTAAAAAGCTAAATTTAAGCACAAGTTCAGTTTTTGGATACTTCAAATCCACAGCCTGAGTCTCCATGAATCTTCACTGTTAGGGTCTCTCCACCCCAACTGCAGCCACTCACAGAACAGCTCAGTCCTTCCACAACGTGAAAAGCCAACAGAAAATGGGGACAATCATCATGAAACGGGGATGATCACCACGAAACAGGGACAACCACCACACCAGCTGTGGAGAAGACCTCCTCATGGCCTGATGCTGGCCCTGCAACATTTACATTAACAAGAATCCACCCCGAGCTCCATAACTCACCTTAGCACCAACTTAAACTGGGATTAAGTTCCTCAGCATTCCCAGCCAACAACTGACAAAGGCAACAGCGCGACCAGCAAGCCAAGTTCTTCCTGAGGAACGTTGCCCTGATGTTTACGCAGAGCTCTTGGTGCCATTAACGCAAAGAATAGCTGAGAAGTGAAGTAAGGTTTCATGTTTATGTAGAGCCTCCATAAAGAGGGGGGAGGTATCACGCTCAAGATAACCAGACTTGGAAACGCGCTCGTGTTTACTGGCTTAGCTGTCTCCAATCAACAATTCATAACTCTCTGCTAATCAAAACCAAAGCTCAAGGAGGGCTGTTTATGTCTAAAACAGCTTACAAAGTAGAATTTCCATGCTGGAAAGAGGGAAGCGGTGCCCGGATCGTGGTCCAGAGAACAGATCTTCAAGGCACAGATCAGGAGAGCGGTGGCTGACACGGAGGACAAAATCCTTTATTCCCCTGGGAAGAATCATAGAATGATCAGGTTGGAAGAGACCCACCGGATCATTGCGTCCAACCATTCCTATCAAACACTAAACCATGTCCCTTAGCACCTCGTCTACCTGTGCCTTAAACACCTCCAAGGAAGGTGAATCAACCCCCTCCCTGGGCAGCTTCTGCCACTGCCCAATGACCCTTTCTGTGAAAAACTTCATGGGAAGAGTAACACATGGTGAGCGAATGCAGGGTCCATCCAACCCTTCACCTTCAAGGAGGAGCTGGGAGACACCGAGTGCTACCTCCAGGCCTTTTGAGTGCTGCATTTCATCACCTCCCTACACGAAGAAACACACATCCTACACACTGCTGTAGACAGGAATCCATCCCACCTGGGGATGGAAGGGATGTGGAAAGAAAGTCCATGCCAGGGAGGTTTCCTGGGCTTGCAGATCCGTGATCTAGAGGGTCATTGGGCATTGGAATAGGCTGCCCAGGGAGGTGGTTGATTCACCTTCCCTGGAGGTGTTTAAGGGACGGATAGATGAGGTCCTGAGGGACATGGTTTAGTGTTTAATAGGAATGGTTGGACTCAATGATCCGATGGGCCCCTTCCAACCTGGTTGTTTTATGATTCTATGAAGCTCCTGATGAAACTGTCACATTCTCAAGCTGACATAAGACAGATGTGTAAGGAGAGAGCTGCAGTATTTAGAGCCAAGCGCTTTCCTTCTACCCCAGAGCAAACCCAGTCCTTATTCCCTCATAAGGAATTAAAGAGCCATTTGTAAGCGTCCGAGATGGAAACACACTCGCAGCTACAAACTCATCACCTCCGAGATAAAATACGACCATTCACCACGTTGTAAGTAGAGCTGAAATAATTTGTGGGTTTCTCAGTTTGACATTTATCTCTTTACAAATGCTTTCTCGCTGCACTCCCCCTGCACACCATGCACAGTGCATTAGCGCCTGTGCCAGATGCCCTCTCGCTGCACATTGTTCTCGGGGTTGGAAAGGAGCTTCCTGGATGTCCTCCTCTGCAAGCGACCCTAGAGATCTCCCTGCAGGCAGCAACCAAGCGATACCTGCAACAATGACAGCATCAAGTTCTCCCTTAGCAAATTTGTGGATGACACTAAGCTGGGTGGGAGTGTGGATCTGCTGGAGGGTCGAGAGGCTCCAAAGGGATCTGAACAGGCTGGATCCATGGGTTGACACCAATGCGATGAGGTTTAACGAGGCCAAATGGTGGATCCTGCACTTGGGGTACAACAACCCTGAGCAGCTCCAGACTAGGAGAAGTCTGGCTGGAAACTGCCTGGAGGAGAAGGACCTGGGGGTGTTGGTTGACAGCGACTGAACATGAGCCAGCAGTGGCCCAGGTGGCCAAGAAGGCCAATGGCATCTTGGCTTGGATCAGAAACAGCGTGACCAGGAGGGCCAGGGAGGTTCTTCTCCCTCTGGACTCGGCACTGGTGAGACTGCTCCTTGAATCCTGTGTTCAGTTCTGGCTCCTCACCACAAGAAGGATGTTGAGGCTCTGGAGAGAGTCCAGAGAAGAGCAACAAAGCTGGTGAAGGGGCTGGAGAACAGAACCTATGAGGAGCGGCTGAGAGAGCTGGGGGTGTTTATCCTGGAGAAGAGGAGGCTGAGAGGAGACCTCATTGCTCTCTCCAACTCCCTGAAAGGAGGTTGTGGAGAGGAGGGAGCTGGGCTCTTCTCCCAAGGGACAGGATGAGAGGGAATGGCCTCAAGCTCCACCAGGGGAGGTTCAGGCTGGACATTAGGAAAAAATTGTTCACAGAAAGGGTGATTGGTCACTGGTAGAGGCTGCCCAGGGAGGGGGTTGATTCACCTTCCCTGGAGGGATTTAAAGGATGGGTGGATGAGGTGCTGAGGGACATGGGTTAGTGTTTGATAGGAATGGTTGGACTCAACGATCTGATGGGTCTCTTCCATCCTGGTGATTCTATGATTCTAAGACAGAGGCCCAGGTGCCCAGGTCCGTAAGAAGGGGTACAGATGGTGACAAAGCAAGGCTTGGGCTACCAAGAATGTAGTGGCATGAACCTCAGCAGGGACCAGCAGCCTGTCCCTGCAGCTTTCCAGCCAGCTCTGCTCTGGGGTGAGCGGAAATGGGGATTAGAGAGCTAATCTGATGGGCACGTGGAGCCGCAGCCCGGCAGCAAGGGCACCTCTGGGGGAGCGACAGCTAAAACTGCTCCAGAAGTAGTGCAGAAGCCCTCCCGCACACACACGCTGCTCTAATAAGTTTTCTTAATTGCATGCAGAAAAGTACACTGGAAACAAGCACATGCGGTTACGCAACTGCCAGCCTGGCTGAACTTGGGAGATATTTATCTTAGGACATCTTGCATTTTAAATCCCTTTAATTCCACATAATCTGCAGCACAGGGAACAATTTACAGGACAGGCGAGTGCTGCTCTGAACTGAAACCAGGACGAGTCACACCCCTGGTGGGAGCCAGCAAGACCGAGCCCACTCCTGGGACCATCAGGGGCTGCGCTCAGCAGTCATAGAATCATAGAACAGCCAGGTTGGAAGAGACCCATCGGATCTCCTAGTCCAGCCATTCCTATCAAACACTAAACCAAGTCCCTCAAGACCTCATCCACCCGTCCCTTAAACACCTCCAGGGAAGGTGAATCAACCACCTCCCTGGGCAACCTATTCCAGTGCCCAATCACCCTTTCTGGGAAAAACTTCCTCCTAATCTCCAGCCTAAATCTCCCCTGGTGGAGCTTGAGCCCATTCCCTCTCGTCCTGTCCCCTGTCACTTGGGAGAAGGGCCCAGCTCCCTCCTCTCTACAACCTCCTTTCAGGGAGTTGTAGAGAGTAATGAGGTCTCCTCTCAACCAGTGCTGAGTACAGTCAGCACCATCAGCACAAGTCATCCTGGATTATCGACAGCTCCGTGTAGAAAAGCAGCCCAGTGCTATTTCTGGACCTCCTGGGTCTGACTGGCCACTTTTCAGGTGCTCAAACACAACACAGCCAGGGTACCAGGTACCCAGAGATGCTCTTTTATAGAACTATGGAATGGTTTGGGTTGGAAAGGACCTCAAAGCCCATCCAGTCCCACCTCTGCCACAGGCAGGGACACCTCCCACTGGATCAGGGGCTCCAAGCCCCATCCAACCTGCCCTTGAACCCCTCCAGGGATGGGGCAGCCACCACTGCTCTGGGCAACTGGGATGAACTGTGAAGCATTCAAGCAGGAATAAGCAGGGTAAGAGACCCTTCATCCCAGAACTCTTGCTACTTTGACACAAGAATCAAGCATTTTATTATTAGTAGTAACTGGAATTTATGGATCTCACCTACTGCAGTTGAGTCACCTTCCCTGGAGGGGTTTAAGGGACGGGTGGATGAGGTGCTGAGGGACATGGGTTAGTGTTTGATAGGAATGGTTGGACTCGATGATCTGGTGGGTCTCTTCCAACCTGGTGATTCAATGATTCTATGAAAAAAAAAAAAATCTGCAAATGTTAAGCTCTCCAAAAGGACTCAGGAAGCCGAAAGCGACTGAGGAGTCTCTGCACGAGACATATCAGAGACGACAGCCACTCGGCTTCCTCCTGTCTTTTGATCATTGTTTTACACATTGTTCAGCTGAGATGCTTGAAAAAGATAATCAGTCATGAATAGCTCCTGCTCGGTTAAGGACGATACAAAAAAAAGAATTAGCTTGGAGTGGTTTGGCTTGGTATAATCCCCCATCAGTTGTGTTTGTGTAGCAAGACAGGAGCGTAAAGAAAAGCACAGCCCCGACGACAACATCCATCACCATGGTGATGAAGTCATTCAGGTCCACTCTCTGCTGCTCGTACTCTGCCCTGGCCAGGTTTTTTTCTGCTCCATAAGCAATATTTGGAATAATATAAGCAGCAGAGAGAATGGGGGACGGAAGGGGAGGAAGGAAGAAGTATCCCACAGGCAGCACAGTCCCCTGGACAGAGGGATTTGTCTGCTGTGAGGGTTCAGTTCAAGCTGCCACCACCGCCCACTCCAAGCAGGGCTCCAGGGGCGCAGGACAAGGGGCACCCCAGCCCGTGGCCAACGCTGCCGGAGGGCAGTGGAAAAAAACCAAATCCCTTAACAATAGGAGTGATGCCTCCACCGGTGCGGTGACAGCACCTCTGCTCTGTGACTCAGAAAGCAAAGGTTGGAGAAAGCCGGTTCCTACCCTGGATGGCAGCGATCCCAGGGCAATTTATGTAACTGGCATTCCAGAAAAGTCTCTTTGGTTTCTCAGCGGTGCTGCCTCGGCCAGGAGAGGGGAAAACTTTCTCCTGGGCTCAAACTCTTTGTGATTTCATAGAATCATAGAACAACCAGGTTGGAAGGGACCCATCGGATCATCGAGTCCAACCATTCCTATCAAACGCTAAACCAAGTCCCTCAAGACCTCATCCACCCGTCCCTTAAACACCTCCAGGGAAGGTGAATCAACCACCTCCCAGGGCAGCCTATTCCAATGCCCAATGACCCTTCCGTGAAAAACTTCCTCCTAATCTCTAGCCTAAATCTCCCCTGGTGGAGCTTGAAGCCATTCCCTCTTGTCCTGTCCCCTGTCACTTGGGAGAAGAGCCCAGCTCCCTCCTCTCTACAACCTCCCTTCAGGTAGTTTTAGAGAGTAATGAGATCTCCTCTCAGCCTCCTCTTCTCCAGGCTAAAACCTGGTTTTAACCTCTCAAGGTGCAAAACTCCCCCCTGAGCCCTAGTCCCAGTCCCTGTGTGCCTGGCCCAGGCACAGCAGCCAAGTTCATTGGTGAAGAGCATCTGCATTCTTGCTGGAGTCAAGTTGTGGGTACCTGCTCACCTCAAAACAGAATCACAGAATCACAGAACAACCAGGTTGGAAGGGACCCATCGGATCTTCTAGTCCAACCATTCCTACCTAAAAAACAAAGGGATGCAAGTTGCTAACATCCCACTTGTGACCCTGAGAGGCAAAAAGACTGATCTGCAGAGGTATCACCTTCCCGTGGCTCCTGACCCTGACCTAGAGCTCCGGCCAAGGTGAGATGGGGAAAGGGGATATCGCAGAGGCAGCCCCTCCAATCTCAGTTGACAATTAACATGCTCATTACTAAAGCAGTGAGAAAAACAGCTCTTGCTGCTGCCCTTTATCTCCACAGCTGACAAACAGGCAGGACCCTGCCAGCAGTTTCCGCTCCGGAGAGATCCCGTGGTGCTGACACAGCGCCTGCCTGGCACCTGCGAGACCTGAGATTAAGTAGTAAATGAGTCTCACCCACGGCATTCGCTGCCCTGGGCACCAGCTTCGTTTCCTCCTCTTACGAGTCTAGTTGTGTTTTCTGCCTTTTCGGGCTATCTCTTCCCACTGAGAAGGAGAGAAACCACAAACAAAAAAACCTTGTCTCCCAGCAATAAGCTACAACCTGGCTCCAGGCGTATGTGGTTGTAGCAATCCAGTCACCACATGATTTTCCTCATCTCCCACCTTCGAGCACAAGCCCATCCCTGTCACTCAAATAATAATAGAATCTCCAGGTTTGAGGAGATCCACTGGATCATGGAGTCCAACCATTCCCATCAAGCACTAAACCATGTCCCTCAAGACCTCGTCCACCCGTCCCTTAAACACCTCCAGGGAAGGTGACTCAACCCCCTCCCTGGGCAGCCTCTGACGCTGACCAATCACCCTTTGTGGGAAGATTTTTTTCCTAATGTCCAGCCTGAACCTCCCCTGGTGGAGCTTGAGGCCATTCCCTCTCGTCCTGTCCCCTGTCCCTTGGGAGAAGAGCCCAGCTCCCTCCTCTCCACAACCTCCTTTCAGGGAGTTGCAGAGAGCAATGAGGTCTCCCCTCAGCCTCCTCTTCTCCAGGATAAACACCCCCAGCTCTCTCAGCTGCTCCTCTTCTTCTCCAGCCCCCTCCCCAGCTTCGTTGCTCTCCTCTGGACTCGCTCCAGAGCCTCAACATCCTTCTTGTGCTGAGGGGCCCACAACTGAACACAGGATTCGAGGAGCAGCCTCACCAGTGCTGAGTCCAGAGAGAGAAGAACCTCCCTGGCCCTGCTGGTCATGCTGTTTCTGATACTCAAACAGATGCTCTTTGCTCCCTCCAGGAGAAGCTGTGCTGTATCCAGCCGATGAAAATTAACCAAGTTCAATTCCCATGGGTAGCAGCTCTTTGCTGTCATCAGAGAAACGCTGCCTCCACTCACAGCCGACAGCTCGTAAGAGGCAATTTTGAACGGGAACAAGCAAATCTGACTGATTCACCCTCAACAACATCTCTAAGTGCGATAAGATGAGCCTGACAGTGTTGAAGCCGAGCCAGAACAACGGGAAAGCATCAAGGTCTGAGCAAACAGTCCAACAGCATCGAATCCAGCCAAGGATTGGAAAAGGTTGGAAAAGACTAGGTTGGATCAGACTCACTGATTGGAACCCATCGGATCATCGAGTCCAACCATTCCCATCAAACACTAAACCATGTCCCTCAGGACCTCATCCACCCATCCCTTAAACACCTCCAGAGAAGGTGAATCAACCACCTCCCTGGGTCACTCTAAAGTGACACAGGGTCGTGATTAGAGTTTGAAACTCAGGCCTCTGAGCACCGATGGTGCTTTGGGGTAAGAGAGCGAGGAGATGTGCAAGAGAAAGACCCTGAATTCCAGATATTTATTCCCTTGGCCTTCAGGGGCGACTGCCTGTATGTCTGGAAGGAGATTTAGGAGCTGCTTATGCTCCCTGAATAATCAAAGCCTGCAAGAGCATAGAATCATAGAATCATAGAATAGAATCATAGAAACACCAGGTTGGAAGAGATCCACTGGATCATTGAGTCCAACCATTCCCATCAAACACTAAACCATGTCCCTCACCACCTTGTCCACCTGTCCCTTAAACACCTCCAGGGAACGTGAATCAACCACCTCCCTGGGCAGCCTATTCCAATGCCCAGTGACCCTCTCTGTGAAAAACTTCCTCCTAATCTCTACCCTAAATCTCCCCTGGCGGAGCTTGAGGCCATTCCCTCTTATCCTGTCCCGTGGGAGAAGAGCCCAGCTCCCTCCTCTCCACAACCTCCTTTCAGGTAGTTGTAGAGAGTAATGAGGTCTCCCCTCAGCCTCCTCTTCTCCAGGATAAACACCTCCAGCTCTCTCAGACGTTCCTCATGAGGCCTGTTCTCCAGCCCCTTCACCAGCAGCAGTGCAGCCAGGGAGCCCCACGACGGCAGCAGCCCCAGAGCCCTGGGAGCAGCGCTGGGCACCCATTGGGAGCTCCAGGGTGCCCATTCCGAGCCCCAGGAGCTTCCAGCAGCGGCACCGGGTACTGCACCCCAAGTCCTGGGAACTGCACCCTGACCCTGGCAGGAGCCCTGGGCACACCCGAGCACCGGAGGCCACTGAAGCAGCACCGGGCAGCCCACCCTGACCCTGGCAGGAGCCCTGGGCACACCTGAGCACCGGAGGCCACTGGAGCAGCACCGAGCAGCTCAACCTGAGCCCTGGGAACAGCCCTGGGCGCTGCATCCCGAGCCCCGGGAGCCCCACTGTGCGCACCTATGCACCGGGAGCCCCCCCAGGCACCACATCCCGAGCCCCAGGAGCCCCACCGTGCACACCCGTGCACCGGGAGCCCTGGTGGGCACGGGCAGCAGCACCAGGCAGACTTTCTGATTTTCAGCGGCGACTGCACAGACCTTTCCCCACAGCAGTTTGCTGTTTGCTGCTTCTGCAAAAGCTCCAGTTCTTCAGAATATGGAAATACTCGAGCTTTTTTTGAGAATATGGGAATATTTGAGGTCGTGGAGAGGAGGGAGCTGGGCTCTTCTCCCAAGGGACAGGGGACAGGACGAGAGGGAATGGCCTCAAGCTCCACCAGGGGAGGGTCAGGGTGGACATTAGGAAAAAGTTTTTCCCGGAAAGGTTGATTGGTCAGTGGCAGAGGCTGCCCAGGGAGGGGATTGAGTCCCCTTCTCTGGAGGGGTTTAAGGTGTGGGTGGACGAGGTGCTGAGGGACATGGGTCAGTGACTGATCATAGAACAACCAGGTCGGAAGGGACCCATTGGATCTTCTAGTCCAACCATTCCTATCAAAGGAATGGGAATGGTTGGACTCGATGATCTGGTGGGTCTTTTCCAACCTGGCGATTCTGTGATTCCCGAGCTCCAGGCTGCCCCACCGTGCACACCTAAGCCCCGGGAGTCCCCGAGGCACCGCATCCCGAGCCCCGGGAGCAGCTCCAGGCAGCTCTGTCGTGCGCACCCCTGAACCCCGGGAGCCTCGGGCACCGGAGGCCACCGAGCAGCACACACCCCGAGCCCCGGGAACACCACCGGCCGTCTCTGCCGTGCACACCCGAGCCCCGGGAGCCCCGGGCACCGCACCCCGAGCCCCGGGAGCTGCACCGGGCAGCCCTACCGTGAACACCCGAGCACCGGGAGCCTCGGGCACCGCACTCTGAGCCCCGAGAGCACCACCGGGCAGCCCTACCGTGCACACCCCAGTCCCGGGAGCCCCGAGAGCAGCCCCGGGAAGCCCTACCGTGCACACCCGAGCACCGGGAGCCTCGGGCACCGCACCCTGAGCCCGGGAGCACTACCGGGCAGCCCTACCGGGCACACCAGAGCCCTGGGAGCAGCCCCGGGCAGCCCTACCGGGCACACCAGAGCCCTGGGAGCCTCGGGCACCGCACTCTGAGCCCCGAGAGCACCAACGGGCAGCCCTACCGTGCACACCAGAGCACCGGGAGCAGCTCTGGGGCTGCCCACCCGAGCCCCGGGAGCCTCGGGCACCGCACCCCGAGCCCCGAGAGCACCACCGGGCAGCCCTACCGTGCGCACCGGAGCCCAGGGAGCCCCGAGAGCAGCCCCGGGCAGCCCTGCCGTGAACACCCGAGCTCCGGGAGCAGCTCTGGGGCTGCCTCACCGTGTCCACCCGAGCACCGGGAGCCTCGGGCACCGCACCCTGAGCCCCGAGAGCAGCCCCGGGCAGCCCTACCGGACACACCCGAGCCCCGGGAGCAGCCCCGGGCAGCCCTACCGGGCACACCCGAGCCCTGGGAGCCTCGGGCACCGCACTCTGAGCCCCGAGAGCAGCCCCGGGCAGCCCTACCGTGCACACCCGAGCACCGGGAGCCTCGGGTACCGCACCCTGAGCTCGGTAGCGGCTCCGAGCAGCACAACCCAAGCCCCGGGGGCAGCCCCGGGAGCAGCCCCGCCGTGCACCCCCGAGCTCCAGCAGCCCCGTTCCCCTCAGCGCGATGCCCGGTCCCTGTAGCCGGTGGAGGAGGATTTGGGGGGGGGGGGGGGGGGGGGGGGGGGGGGGGGTGGGGCTCGGAGAGGCCGTGCCGGTCGCTCCTTTGTTCGCCGCAGCTCTCCCCCCCTTCCCCTCCCCCGCAAGTCCCCGGGGAGGCCGCCGCTCACCTCCGTGTCCAGATGCACCATCTCCATGTCGGGCCAGGGCTCGGCCAGCTGGGCGAGCGGCATGGTGGCTGCCGGGGCCCCGCGGGGCTCGCAGCGCCCGTGGCCGCAGCCCGAAGCGGGCGGGGCCGAGCGATCGCCGCCCCGGGGAGGACCCGGCGGGGGGGAAGGGGCCGGGGCCAACCCCCTCCTGCCCCTTCAGCCTCCTCCGAGCCACAGCCAACCTGCCCTTGAACCCTCCAGCCACCACTGCTCTGGGCAACCCGGGCCAGGGGCCTCCCCACCCTCCCAGCAAAACATTTCTTCCTAAGACCTCATCTCAATCTCCGCTCTTGCAGCTGAAAACCATTCCCTCTCATCCTATCCCTGCCCTCCCTGATCAAGAGCCCCTCCCCAGCTTTCCTGCAGCCCCTTTGCAGCTCTAGAAGCTGCTCCAAGGGCTCCCCGCGTCCTCCTCCGTCCCCAGCTCTCTCAGCCTGTCAAATCTTTAATTTGCTGTTTTATGAAAAGAAGCAGTGATTAGGAGGAAGTTTTTCACACAGAGGGTCATTGGGCATTGGAATAGGCTGCCCAGGGAGGGGGTTGAGTCACCTTCCCTGGAGGTGTTTAAGGGACAGGTAGATGGGGTCCTGAGGGACACGAGGCAGCAGTGGCCCAGGTGGCCAAGAAGGCCAATGGCATCTTGGCTTGGATCAGACATGGTGTGACCAGCAGGGCCAGGGAGGTTCTTCTCCCTCTGTACTCAGCACTGGTGAGGCTGCTCCTCGAATCCTGTGTCCAGTTCTGGGCCCCTCAGCACAAGAAGGATGTTGAGGCTCTGGAGAGAGTCCAGAGAAGAGCCACGAAGCTGGTGAAGGGGCTGGAGAAGAAGAGGAGCGTCTGAGAGAGCTGGGGGTGTTTATCCTGGAGAAGAGGAGGCTGAGGGGAGACCTCATTGCTCTCTGCAACTCCCTGAAAGGAGGTTGTAGAGAGGAGGGAGCTGGGCTCTTCTCCCAAGGGACAGGGGACAGGACGAGAGGGAATGGCCTCAAGCTCCACCAGGGGAGGTTTAGGCTGAACATCAGGAAATTTTTTTTCCCAGAAAGGGTCACCAGGCACTGGCACAGGCTGCCCAGGGGGGTTGATTCACCTTCCCTGAAGGTGTTTAAGGGATGGGTGGATGAGGTGCTGAGGAACACGGTTTAGTGTTTGATAGGAATGGTTGGACTCAGTGATCCAGTGGGTCTTTTCCAACCTGATGATTCTATGAAAGGGAGACATGTTTTGCAGCCAAATGAAGAAGGTAAAAGGGATGCTGGTATTGACATCATCATGTTATTGATGCCGCTTAAAGCAGGTTGCAGCAGCTGGAGGGTGGATGTAAGCAGACGGCACGCTGTGTACCAGGCAATAAGGGGAAATTATGGGTAGCTTCGGAGCTGAATGAATAACTCTCCGCGAAATGTGCCTCAGCTTGCTCCAACAGTAAGTGACATAAGTTTAATTGGCTATAACAGGACCTCACTTAGTCCCAGTCTGGTGGGTTTGTGTTATTTAATGCCTTCATCTGGGGCTCCAGCACTCCTGGCACAGAGAGGGGACTCTGAGCACAGGACTTGGAGGCAGCAGGTCCTGGGCTTGGCTCAAACACTGTGGGAATTTTCTACGCTAGATTCCCCACCATGAGAAGAGAGATGCCAGCTCTAGCTGGAGTCACAAGCAGAGCCTATGAGCCACGAAGCTGGTGAAGGGGTTGAAGAACAGGCCCTATGAGGAGCGGCTGAGAGAGCTGGGGTTGTTTAGCCTGGAGAAGAGGAGGCTGAGAGGAGACCTCATTACTCTCTCCAACTACCTGAAAGGAGGTTGTGGAGAGGAGGGAGCTGGGCTCTTCTCCCAAGGGACAGGGGACAGGACAAGAGGGAATGGCCTCAAGCTCCACCAGGAGAGATTTAGGCTAGAGATTAGGAGGAAGTTTTTCACACAGAGGGTCATTGGGCGTTGGAATCGGCTGCCCAGGGAGGTGGTTGAGTCACCTTCCCTGGAGGTGTTTAAGGGATGGGTGGATGAGGTCTTGAGGGACATGGTCTAGTGTTTGATAGGAATGGTTGGACTCGATGATCCGATGGGTCTCTTCCAACCTGGTTGTTCTATGATTCTATGATTCTATGACTTACAGATTAGCTCCAAGTGCTGGGAAGATGAACTGGAATTTTTCAAAGCTCTGTCCTAATTGCCCTTTTTTGGAGTGCACTTCCCTCTCCGAACGGGTTCTGGGCTGCAGAGCCCCAGCTTCCTGGGACAGCTGCCTTCGGAATGCTAAACCCCAGCTCTACATGCTTTTACTTAGGCTCATTAAGTATTTCCAGCCACACCTTGATGAAGTCAACCCTCAGCGATGCGCCCTTTGAAAGGGATTTGGGCCTTTTTTTTGTAGCCAATAATTCTATAAGGAAACATGCAGATATGTTTTGGTAAAATACGAGTTAAAGTTCACTTTTTTTTTTTTTTTCTAAAAATTATACATGTCACCCCCAAAAGCCTGGGTTGTACCATAGCAATCCAGCTGATCCGACAAGCGAAGGTCTCAGAGAGAAGAACTCTATCTGCCGAGAGAAGCTGTTATCAGACTGACCTTCCCTTGATTCCTGCGCCAGATAAGGCTGAATCGTAGCTGATTAACAGAAGGAGAAATGTGCCACGCGTGGCGCTGCTGGTGAGTCTGGGGGCAGGATCCCCTGGGGTTTATTTCCCAGGCAAAGCACAGCTATAAAAAGCAGGGTATGAAAAGTGTTCTTTGGAGTTGAAGTATTTAGCAGAATATTTTAGCATCGGAGATTCTGCTGTTTGGGTGAGTGTCATGGCTAAATACAGTGATTAAACCAGATCAGATTTTTTTTCTGAGACAGTTGCAGGGTAGGGATTGCTGCTGCCGCTGGAAACAGGCATCACATCCCAGCTGGGAAGCCCCTTGGTGATTCTATGAGTCTATGTATTGCTGAAAATTCAAAGAATTGTGGTCTCAGCTTGGTTCTACAAGCACCAAATCCTCCTCAAATGCAATTGTAGGTATTTTTGCCTCCGCAGCTGGCTGGTGTGATAGAATCCTAGAATAGTTTGGGTTGGAAGGGACTTTAAAGCCCATCCACTCCCACCCCTGCCGTGGGCAGGGACACCTCGCACTGGATCAGGGCCTCCAAGCCCCATCCAACCTGCCCTTGAACCCCTCCAGGGATGGGGCAGCCACCACTGCTCTGGGCAAACTGTTCCAGGACCTCACCACTCTCATCACGAAGAAATTCCTCCTTATATCTAGTCTAAATCTGCCCCTCTCCAGTTTATCCCCATTGCCCCTCAACCTGTCACTCCAAGCCTTTTGTAAACAGTCCCTCCTCACTGCATCAGTGTGCAAGGCTTTCCTTTTCGGAGAGTTTGACAACATTTTGTTAAGCTGGTTGCCCCAAAGAAGCACTTCAGAAGCACATCATAGAATCACCAGGTTGGAAGAGACCCACAGGATCATCGAGTCCAACCGTTCCTACCAAATACTAAACCATGTCCCTCAGCACCTCATCCACCTGCGCCTTAAACACCTCCAGGGAAGGTGAATCAACCCCCTCCGTGGGCAGGCTCTGCCACTGCCTAGTCACCCTTTTTGTGAAAAACTTCCTCCTAATCTCCAGCCTAAATCTCCCCTGGTGGAGCTTGAGGCCATTCCCTCTCGTGCTGTCCCCTGTCCCTTGGGAGAAGAGCCCAGCTCCCTCCTCTCTACAACCTCCTTTCAGGGAGTTGGAGAGAGCAATGAGGTTTCCTCTCAGCCTCCTCTTCTTCAGAAGCACTTCAGAAGCGGACGTATTGCTCCTTATCCACATTACCAGATCCATTCATTCCTTGTTATTCCAAAAGCTGCCCAGGTGATTCTCCATCTCCCCACACCCTCTGCTCCCATGGCTCACCACATCCTTTCTTTCCCCCCAAAGCCAGGGAGCATCACTGCTAACTGCCTGCTTCACGTTGTGTTCCTTTTACGCACACAAGGAAATGCAAAAAGCTTGCAGGCACGAGAAATGCCTGCTGCGACTTACAGACTTGTGTAATCTGCTTTGTGTTTACGCTAAGAGAGTCATTCAATTAGAGCTTGCAGCCACCCTCTTTGTATTTTGAAGATTGACTAATCGGTTCCGTAGTTCCTCGTTATCCCTGCTGCACTAATCAGGGAAACCGAGTCATGTTTTCAATAGGTCGTCAGGGTAGAACCTGAACTCCACGTCCTGTCTTCTAATCCCCAGCTCTCGATTCACCGTCTCATTTCCTTGCCTCTCCTGCTTTGTTTTTCCGCTGCAGAGGAAGAGATGATAGATCAGCTTGTTTTGATCCCAGGGACACGCTTTTCCTTAGCGTGGTACAAACATCACGTTGAGGATATAAAGCAGGGGCCCTGGAAGTGAGGAACCTTGGCTGAGTTTCGCAGCAGAAATGCTTTTTGCCTTTCTGACGGATTTCTTTCCGTTCCTTAGCACCATGTGCAATGGCAGCTGCCTCGAATGCCAGAGTTTTCCAAGGCAGGTCCAGGCAGCGGTCGGAATGTAGAAACTACACCACAGCAGGCGGGAAAGGTCCTGGGCGGGTGAGCGCAGCCCAGGCGGCTTCAGCAAGGGGCTGAAGAACCATCACTCTAGAACAGAACCATAGAATCACAGAACAACCAGGTTGGAAGAGACCCATCGGATCATGGAGTCCAACCATACCTTAGATTGGAAAAGACCTCCAAGATCATCGAGTCCAAACATCAACCTTTAATTTCCGCTTTCAGCTCCTGCAAAGCTGAGCATCGTGCGACCGTGCTCAGCTCACTGAAGGTATCCAGCACATCTGAAACCCTTTCTTTTGCAAAATACACTGTATTTTGCCAGTTGGTTTTGCAAAGTGACTCTAGGTCTGCTAAGCTCACCCTGGTCCTATGTGGTATGTCTGTAAACCATGCCAGCCCCATGGACCACATCTTCTGAAACACCTCAGAGGGAGCCCCTGGATGCAGCCAGGGAAGAGTTCTGCTGGCAGAATTGATTAAGCTGTTGGCTCCAGGCAATGCACTCAATTTGTGACTTTTGCACCTATCATTCAGGGACGTTGAATTGTAGCGAAGAGGTGACTTGAGGAGAGTGACCCCTCAGAGCCCGGGTGTGCCCTGGGAAGGCAGGGGAGGCGATGGGGAATGAGCTGCGAGGCCGTATCTGCTGGTTGTCATGGATACAATCGCTGCTGGTCTCCTGTATCAGTTACCTTCCCTTTCCTGGATGCAAATAAACGAGCGGTTTGCTTCTGTTCTTACGCAGGACACAACCCTTCACCGACAAACAAAAGGAGAAAACCATCTGTTTCAGACCTAGACAGTTCTTCTTAATGTCATCTATGGGGAGAGTGGGAGGTGACTTGCTTTTTCGGTATTCGAACTATGCGAGTCTGATAATGCTCTGCCCAATTGCCTCCAGTTCCGTCCTAACCTTTGGCTATTTCCTAGGACCTCAGAGGAGCTGTTTTCACAGCTCATTCAGCCTTTGCTCTGGATCAGCCTTTTGGATTCATGACAAGCTGCAGCGGACTTGGACTCCGCTGGCTGCACACGCCTGCTTTTCCTCAGAACGAGAAGAATTCCGCAGGCTCCACTGACTTCAGCTCCCTCTTTGGAAGGGAAAACAAGAGGTCAAGTGTGGCTCGAACAACACTCGAAAAAAGGCTTTTACGAAACTCCACGTAGACCACAGGCAATCACTTTCCTTTTTTCCAATGTTTAATTTTTAAAGCAGGCTTGCAGCCCAAGAGAGTGTTACCCAGCAAGTTTTGGTTTTAAGTAGTGTACAGATCTGTTTGTAGTTTATGTCAGCACAGGCCTAAGCGAGGGGGTGATAACATGAAAGAGAAAACTATTAGAAACTGTAAACAACAGTGGAACTGCCAGGCCTGTTTTCACTGTCCCCTAGCCAGGAGAAAGCTGAGTAAACAGCAGCGCTAAGTACAGGTTTTAGACTTCTTTTAGGTTTAAGAACTCGTAAACAAGCGATGGGGCTTTTAAGTGGATAGAAGTTTTGTGCTGCTGATGGAGCACACAGGTCCCAGTTTCTCCAGGCAGAGCAGAGGAAAACAAAAGCACATTTCAACAGAAACCCGGTGCCAGCGAGAGGAAAATGTCATTCCAGCGTTCGTGGTCTCAAGCCTACATCATGCAGCTGAACAAGTCTCATCCTGCTTAGGGCACACACAAATACCCGCTTCTAATTACCCCATTCCGTCGTTTAGGATGGCATCATTCACACTGGGGAAAAAAAGAAACCGTTTCAAAATTGGAAGTGAGTTTCAGAAAATCTGGTGAGAAGCCTAAAGACCCCAAGAAACCGATTTCCTTATTTCAGGTTGATTCACCCGCCCTGGAGGTGTTTAAGGCACAGGTAGATGAGGTCCTGAGGGACATGGTTTAGTGTTTGATAGGAATGGTTGGACTCGATGATCCGATGGGTCTCTTCCAACCTGGTTGTTCTATAATTCTATGATTCTCATTTGGGTAAGACCAATATACTCGTGACTGGGAGTATTTAATTTTTCAGTCTTACCCGAGACGGTTGCACATATCCAGCCTCAAAAAGCAACACCACAAAAATAACCAGAGAAACAAACTTAAAAAAAAAAAAAAAAAAAGGAGAAATTGGAATATTTTGGCCTAATGACCAACTGTGTTACATCGGAAGACATAATAGAATCATAGAATCGTAGAATCGTAGAATCATAGAACAACCAGGTTGGAAGGGACCCATCGGATCTTCTAGTCCAGCCATTCCTATCAAACACTAATACGAGCAGATTTTCTAGAGAGATGCAGGAGAGAGGTGCTTTCACCATTCAGGGAGAGAGGTGCTTTCACCGTTCAGGGAGAGAGGTTTCCAACTTTTCCTTCAGTAACACTTGTTTTCTGTAGTTTAGAAACCGATGAAGCAGCCCAGCTGTGAGTCAGCGGGCTTGCATGGTCAGGTAGCAGATACATGTTCCCAGTGCTCAATGGTTTCCTTGTTGGGGAGCAAACAAAAGGCACAACAGGTTCGGGGCTGCCAGAAATTTAATTACCTGGCAAAAGAAAACCTATCTGTCCCTCGTCAGTGTTACCAAAACCCCAGAGCGTGGAGTTAGCGAGGCTGTTGGATCTAGTTCGCAGAAGAGAGGAGATTTAGGTGAGATATCAGAGGCTCAGAGAAACCGAATCCAGAAGGAGGTGTCTAGATGTGGAACTGGATGGGCTGTGAGGTCCCTTCCAACCCAAACCGTTCTGTGATTCAATAAAAGAGTGAAGAAATACAAAGCTGGTACATTACTGCTGGGCTATTTTAGAACATTCCCTCTTTGCTTCCCTAGGGACAGAATCAATACCTGACAGCAGAAGAGAATTTGCTAACGCTGGAGGAACTTGCTCTTTTTGTTCTCTCTCCTTCATGATGAGTAAAGGAAGGGAGCTTGGAGACTGCTTTGTAGACATTCCCCTTTCCAAAAGAGATGATTACGGTTTCATAGAATCATAGAACAACCAGGTTGGAAGGGACCCATCGGATCTTCTAGTCCAACCATTCCTATCAAACACTAAACCAAGTCCCTCAAGACCTCATCCACCCATCCCTTAAACACCTCCAGGGAAGGTGAATCAACCACCTCCCTGGGCAGCCTATTCCAATGCCCAATGACCCTGAAAACCCTCCTAATCTCTAGTCTAAATCTCCCCTGGAGGAGCTTGAGGCCATTCCCTCTTGTCCTGTCCCCTGTCCCTTGGGAGAAGAGCCCAGCTCTCTCCTCTCTACAACCTCCCTTCAGGTAGTTGTAGAGAGTAATGAGGTCTCCTCTCAGCCTCCTCTTCTCTAGGCTAAACACCCCCAGCTCTCTCAGACACTCCTCATAGGGCCTGTTCTCCAGCCCCTTCACCAGCCTCGTCGCTCTTCTCTGGACTTGCTCCAGAGCCTCAACATCCTTCTTGTGCTGAGGGGCCCAGAACTGGACACAGGATTCAAGGAGCGACCTCACCAGTGCTGAGTCCAGAGGGAGAATAACCTCCCTGGCCCTGCTGGTCACACCATTTCTGATCCAAGCCAGGATGCCATTGGCCTTCTTGGCCACCTGGGCACACTGCTGGCTCATGTTTACGTCAGCAATGTAAGGACTGCTCAGCTGGGCTTTCTCTGGCTCTCTTAGAGGTGCTTGGTGCACTTCTGGGCAAATTTACCTGGAGTGTTTACACCCCTGCTGATGAGGGAGGAACTACTTGATCCTTAACCAGAAAAATCCTCTTTCAGAATTATTCTCCAGCAGCCATATGGGCGTTAAAAGTTCATCCCAAAGGGTTCTCCCTCAGCAGGCTAAAAAACCCGCCTGCCAGATTCTTGTGTGCTGCTCTCATTTCGTTGTCGTGATCCAGAACTGCGCAGGAAAGATAATTTCTAAGATCAAAAGCAAGAAGCTTACTTTTATCTTTCTTCCGCTAAACACTGTGGCAGTGACTTTCCTCTGTCACCATAAAGAAGGGAGGACGGTGTGGCTCAGACAGCTCAGTTTTCCCACTGGGTACGAAATATCTCTAAAAAGACATGTGTCCCAACATTTATATTAATGAATTCATAAAATAAACATGTAAAGAAACAAAAATAATCACAGACAGCTCAATGCGCAGAACAACCTCCAGCATCCAGAGTGCTCGAGGGACGTGTCCTCGTCATCGTGGGGTCTCCCAGCTCGCTCACCTCTGCTTTGCTCGCACTTGCGTCTCCAGCCACCGAAGAACAGTCAGTTACAAAGCGAAAACTTCAGAGAAGGGTATTTTTGTCTCCCAATGGATGGATGAAAGCTGCTGCGTGTTGTATCAATAAAGGTTTTGCCAGAGGCAGCGAGCGATTTAAACAGTTGCGACTCTGGAACACGGTTTGAGGTTTTGCCACTGATTTCAGTCGCAGCAAAAATGAGACTTGAGTGGCAGGTAACAACTCCTCTCACCCTTTTCCTGTGGGAAATCAGGTATTTGCTCACAATCAGGTTTCAGAAAGTCCTGGCCTGACCTGCTGCCTGTCTGTTTAAGGGCTGCACAGAATCATTTTCCCCTTAACCTAAGAAGCCACTAACATAAAGTTGGAGATAAATGTCCTGTGGCAGCAACCAGGCGTAAGATACGGTGGAAATAGGGTCAGTGTGTTGGAACTGGATAATACATAACATCTGATGTCATGTTATTTAACTCGAATGTCTTCTCTCAAACAGGAGGACTCTGGGGTATTCCACAGGCCTTAAAATAGTGCAAGAAGCACAGCGCTATTAGCTGTTAACACCCAGTCACGCTGTATATTCGTTGAAAGGTAATATTGATCAGCAGAGATGGAAAACAGTCCTTCGGCAGCTGTTTGCCAGCTCTTTGGAAATGAATATGGGAGTCAATTACCAAGGGACAAATGGCCCTTCTGTAGGATTGCCAGCTCGCTACTGGCACGAGCTCGCCTGCTGCCAGAAGTGTTGCGGAAGGGGAAGATACAGGCAGAAATAAATGGGTTTAAATATCAGCACTGTAAAGACAGAAGCAGATGGGCTTAAATATCATCACTATGGCCTTAGAAATCGTTCACTATGTCAGAAAGCAACCCGATCTGGATGAAGAACGAGGTCAACCAGCCTGCCCAGCACACCAGTAAGTTACCTGCTATGGTCCTGCAGTTCTCTGCATCGCTCACGGGGAAAACTGAGTTCTCTGCCTCCCAGTCCAAGGTGGGAACTGTGTCTGATGCACAAAAACTCTGCAGAACCCGTGCATGGGTGAGGTGGGCACGCTGGAAGAATCCCTCTTGCGAGGAGAGCCTGGTATTGCACTTACATAAAGCAGCTCAGCTGCTGGGTTGACTGCACAGGAGCAAAAAGAAGACAACGTTCTGTCTTCACCTACGTCTGGTTGTGTAACGAACTACCTGCCCAGACACTGTTTCTTCATAAAGGAGCCCAGAGCCTTTGACGTTGGAAAATAACTCATCGCACTCCTCCCCGCTCAGGTGCACAAAGGGAGTGAATGTACAAATCCAGTGCTGAGCATGCAGCGGGTGACGACCTTGGGATGACATTGGGGTGTTTTGTCTCAAACAATCTGCTCGCTCCCACGTGCGAGCCAGGTGCTGCGTGGAATATAACCCACCTGGGATCAGTACCGGCCAAATGCCGGGTCCTGCACTTGGGGCACAACAACCCTATGCAGAGCTACAGACTGGGAGAAGTCTGGCTGGAAAACTGCCAGGAGGAGAGGGACCTGGGGGTGTTGGTCAACAGCCGACTGAACATGAGCCAGCAGTGTGCCCAGGTGGGCAAGAAGGCCAATGGCATCCTGGCTTGGATCAGAAATGGTGTGACCAGCAGGGCCAGGGAGGTGATTCTCCCTCTCTACTTAGCACTGGTGAAGCCGCTCCTTGAATCCTGTGTTCAGTTCTGGGCCCCTCAGCCCAAGAAGGATGTTGAGGCTCTGGAGCAAGTCCACAGAAGAGCGACGAGGCTGGTGAAGGGGCTGGAGAACAGAACCTATGAGGAGTGTCTGAGAGAGCTGGGGGTGTTTATCCTGGAGAAGAGGAGGCTGAGAGGAGACCTCATTACTCTCTACAATTACCTGAAAGGAGGTTGTAGAGAGGAGGGAGCTGGGCTCTTCTCCCAAGTGTCAGGGGACAGGACAAGAGGGAATGGCCTCAAGCTCCACCAGGGGAGATTTAGGTTGGAGATTAGGAGGAAGTTTTTCACAGAAAGAGTCATTGGGCATTGGAATAGGCTGCCCAGGGAGGTGGTTGATTCACCTTCCCTGGAGGTGTTTAAGGGGTGGGTGGATGAGGTCTTGAGGGACTTGGTTTAGTGTTTGATAGGAATAGTTGGACTAGAAGATCTGATGGGTCCCTTCCAAGCTGATTGTTCTATGATTCTATGATTCTACCTGTCAGCCTGAGCAGCGTGGGGCTGTGGGGCTGCCAGCCCCCAAACCTCCACAGGGGACAGGAGGGAAAGGTATATCCACATCCCCAGTCCTGGGCTGAGCTGGCCTGTTGGTTTCCTCCCCAAACACACACCGTACGCTCATCTTAAGGCTGGCTTGTCCTTACTCTGCTGATAGAAACTGTTCATTGAGTGAATTAATCAATAAACCAAACTCCCAAAGCGTTCCCGTGCAAATGGATAAGAGCCCTGCTCTGCTCATTTTGCTAATCACTGAATAATTACTGTAGGTTTGTTATCTAGGAACTAGCAGGGCATGGTGATAGGGTGTATTTAATGGAGACATGGGAATAAATTATATGTCATATTTTTCAGTAGAGTGCACACCCAGACATCCCTGAAACATTGAGTTTCAATGTTTGCTACATCTTCATGTCAAGGTGTTTATACTGATCGGGGACTGGAAATCTCTGCCTTTCCCCTATCATTCTGGGTGGTGTTCAATAAATGAGTTCATCCAATAAACGCATAAATCTCCACCCCAATAAGTGCTCAAATCCCCATCCCAATAAATGCACAAATTCCCTGCCCAAGCAGCTACAGGGAACTGAAGAAAAGGAATGGTTCAGCTTACCAGGAGCTCATCTTTCCGTTTTGCACCTACTGCAAGGAAGTATCGTGAGGGTGTCAAGTGCTTCACATGCAATCTCATCAACCCTGGGAAGCAGCCGCTTCCTTCCCAGCTTTATGCGCTGCCCCTTGGTTAAGGTAAACATGGAAAACATGTGTTAGAAGGAGATAACCCAATGACTAAGATATTTCATAACGCAAAAGGTGAAGGAAAACCAGCTCTCTGCAACTCATGGCATTGCTTCAACCCAGTACACGTTACAGGATGGCATTCAGCGAGACTGAACAAACAGGATACTGCTAAGAGTTGCTGACTGGCAAACTGAGCACTGCTTTTCAACAGCATCAGAAAAATCACACAAGTCAGAATTTTAATTAGCATTGTGCATTAGCACAAATAACCATTTTATTTCCTACCTTGTGTTTAGCAGAGAAAAAGCACGTGCATTCAAACTACCGGCATACAAAAGCAAAAGGAGGCAGGGCAAAAAGTGCAGAAGGCTTTACAGTGAAGTATTATTTCTTTGAACAGTATGATTTATTTCCTAATCCCAGGCTGAAGATTCAGCAAGTCTGATCTAAGTAGTTTGCACCAACAAGTCTAAAAGTGACAAAGCTTAGAATCCTAGAATGGTTTGTGTTGGAAAGGACCTCAAAGCCCATCCAGTTCCACCCCTGACATGGGCAGGGACACCTCCCACTGCATCAGGGGCACTGAGCCCCATCCAACCTGCCCTTGAACCCCTCCAGGGATGGGGCAGCCACCCCTGCTCTGGGCAAACAGTCCCAGGGCCTCCCAACCCTCACAACAAAACACTCCTACCCAAGATCTCACCTAAATTTCCCCTCCTTCCGCTTAAAACTGCTTCCCCTTGTCCTGTCCCTGCACCCCCTGGGGGTTATTATAGGTATAATAAAAAATTATGCCTATACAATACCTACTTAAATCTGGGTTTAAGCTAAGGTAACCCTTCCTCGCTTGAGGACAGAGGAGATGGACAGCAGCAGCTCTACTTTAAAGTTAAAGTTCCAAGACATGTGTCACAGCAGCTGCAATAACTACCTGAGGAAGAAAAGGAACAGTCCAGCGATTCTTAAAATAGGATTTGGGAAGCCTGAGTTCAAAGGCTGCCTGTGCTCCGGAAAGGATGCTGAGGGATGTCAGCTATGCCTGTAAACTGAGGATGACCTGAGCACTCCGGATTTCAAGCAAAACCATATCAAGACCTGGAAAGCACTCGCATTCCGTGACTGCAGAGGTACCTCACGGGGGCTCAGAGGGGCTCACTCCGCTCAGGCCATTATCATCTGAAGGGAGGTTGTAGAGAGGAGGGAGCTGGGCTCTTCTCCCAAGTGACAGGGGACAGGACAAGAGGGAATGACCTCAAGCTCCACCAGGGGAGATTTAGGCTAGAGATTAGGAGGAAGTTTTTCACACAGAGGGTCATTGGGCATTGGAATAGGCTGCCCAGGGAGGTGGTTGAGTCACCTTCCCTGGAGGTGTTTAAGGGACGGGTGGATGAGGTCTTGGGGGACTTGGTTTAGTGTTTGATAGGAATGGTTGGACTCGATGATCCGATGGGTCCCTTCCAACCTGGTTGTTCTATGATTCTATAATCTGTCTAATCCTGATCTTCTGAAGGAGGTAGAAGCGCAGAGGGATGGAAGGTGCAGGAGGAGACCTCCTAAAAGCAAATAACACTCATTAGGTTGGGACAGACCAGGATAAAGCAGGCTCCTGGGTTGGCCAAAAGGCAGCTAGTGCTGGATTTGGATGCTGCCTGCTCTGATTCTGTGTTTGCTGATACCACCGTGTGGCGAAGGGAAGGAACAGGCTGTTAATCAAGGTGGGGGTTAATGAGCTAAACAGCACTAAAATCCCCGAGTCCATTGGGCTGTGGCAAGAAGGAACCGTGAGGCTGCCAAATCCAGCCTTCCCCTGCCAACTGTCCCTCAGATCCAGGCGCTTTTGGAGCCAAGCAAGAGAAATGAAGCCAGTATCAATGGAATTTTCCTTCCTCGATCGCTGCAGGGCTTGCCAACAAGGAAGCTAATTTCGTAGAATCATAGATTCATAGAATAACCAGGTTGGAAGGGACCCATTGGATCATCGAGTCCAACCATTCCTATCAAACACTAAACCATGTCCCTCAGGACCTTGTCTACCCGTCCCTTAAACACCTCCAGGGAAGGTGAATCAACCACCTCCCTGGGAAGCTTATTCCAATGCCCAGTGACCCTTTCCGTGAAAAACTTCCTCTTAATGTCTAGCCTAAATCTCCCCTGGTGGAGCTTGAGGCCATTCCCTCTTGTCCTGTCCCCTGTCCCTTGGGAGAAGAGCCCAGCTCCCTCCTCTCTACAACCTCCTTTCAGGTAGTTGTAGAGAGTAATGAGGTCTCCTCTCAGCCTCCTCTTCTCCAGGCTAAACAACCCCAGCTCTCTCAGCCGCTCCTCATAGGTTCTGTTCTCCAGCCCCTTCACCAGCCTCGTCGCTCTTCTCTGGACTTGCTCCAGAGCCTCAACATCCTTCTTGTGGTGATGGATGTTGAATTTGGTCGTGGTACGGCAGGGAAACCTGGGCATCTACCTAGAACCAGGCTGCAAACCAACAGAACCTACTCACCAAACACCCACAATGTAGAAACAATCTCTGGTATTATCTCCAGTGAGAAGGAAATTAAGAGAAGAAGTAATTTAATTGCCTAAGTTTACAAGCAGTCCCCCAGCTGGACGAGGAACCCCAAATACACATACGTTTATATGATAGAATGATAGAACCACCAGGTTGGAAAGGACCCACCGGATCATCGAGTTCAACGATTCCTATCAAACACTAAACCATGTCCCTCAGCATCTCGTCCACCCGTCCTTTAAACCCCTCCAGGGAAGGTGACTCAACCCCCTCCCTGGGCAGCCTCTGACACTACCCAATGACCCTTTCCATAAAAAAAATTTTTCCTAACGTTCAGCCTGAACCTCCCCTGGTGGAGCTTGAGGCCATTCCTTCTCATCCTGTGCCCTGTCACTTGGGAGAAGAGCCCAGTTCCCTCCTATGTTTAGTCCTGAGATAATGCTTATTTCCATCAACAACAGGCACAAAGACACCACTTTATTGGGTAAAGGCACACAAAATCTCCTGTCTGGGCAATGCTAAAATAGTAATCTAGTATAACCAGATTAATAGTAATCTAATTTAACTCCTCTCTTGCTTCACGACTGCCTCATACACTCACGTCTGCACAGCAACAGCAGCCAACAAGCTCGAGAGCAGGGGAGAGCTGCTGCATGGAGGGAACTCTGTTAAAAAATCAAAGATAAATTCAGTGGGATAGATGAGTACGAGAAAATGAAACTCGCTATTAATTCTGTTTGGAAAGGGAAACCTAGAATTATAGAATTGTTTGGTTTGGATGGGACCTCAAATCCCACCCAGTTCCAACCCCCTGGCATAGGCTGTGATACTTTCCACTGGATCAGGCTGCTCAGTTTCATCCACCGTGATCCTGAACACCTCTAGGAAACTTAGAGAGTTTGGGATTTAAGTATCTGGCAGCAAAATGCAAAGACTTCCAGCATCTTTTGGAAGGTGCAGCGATGAGACGTTCCCCAACAGGGTTACCTGTAGTCACTGCTGGGCCACTCTACACTTTGTACTACTTGCCCCAGAAGGGTTTAATGAACCTAATGCAATGAAATGGTTAGGAATAGGAATAGGAATGCTTGGACTCGATGATCCAATGGGTCTCTTCCAACCTGGTTGTTCTATGATTCTATGAAACGTTCCAGTCCTGAGGCTTTAATGTGTTTTAGGAAGTTTTCCCTGATGTTTTTGATTGCCGTTTCTTCTGTCACACCGTGGATTTTCTGGCATCTTAAAAATTCCTTTTGCAAGGAGACGGTTAAAACTCCAACTTGTCAAAGCAGTTTGAAGAGCAGCTCGGCCTTTCTCATGAGAAATCTTCCTAATGCCACTTTACTAAAGCTCTTTATTCGTCAGTGTCTCCTCCTCATTAACCTCAATCAAACTTTATCCAGAATCAGCTCTCCTATACCATCTCCTTCCCATCATCTGGCAATGACAGGCTCACACTGTAAATTGTGTTCAACTATAGCTCCATTTCATCTCTAGGAATTGCAGCGTAAGGACCCATTTCTCAGAAATTACAGTCAGCGATATTACTCCCAGGGCTGGGGTATTACCATATCCAGGATGATTTAGGGACAATGGAATCCCTGTGCCATCAAGCTAGCTGATTCTTCTGACACAAATAATCCTGCAACTCAATATTTGCTGTGTGCACTCACTGAAATTCAGCCTGTTTCCCTTCCCTGTTCCCTTTCAAACCCACCCATGGCAGGCTCAGCAGGTGGGAGGAGTACAGGGTTGTTTTTTCCAAATATAAAGGAGTCTGTGAAGCCAAAACTGCTGCAGGACTCAAGGATCCTCCATAGGCAGAGCTGTTAACGCAAGAGTGATGCATTAGGAGAAGCAGGGACAGGAGTTTGTCCTTCTTGGGGAGTCATAGAATCATGGTTTGGGTTGGAAGGGACCTCAAAGCCCATCCAGTTCTACCCCTGCCCTGGGCAGGGACACTTTCCACCAGATCTGGTTGCTCCAAGCCCCATCCAACCTGGCCTTGAACCCTCCAGGGATGGGGCAGCCACCTCTGCTCTGGGCAAACAGTCCCAGGGCCTCCCCACCCTCACAGCAAAACACTCCTACCTAAGATCTTATCTCAATCTCCCCTCTTTCTGCTTAAAACCACTTCCCCCCTCATCCTATCCCTGAGCTCCTTTATCGAGACCCCCTCCTTAGCTTCCCTGTAGGCGCTCTTTAAGTCCTCGCAACACAATTTAATCCAGTTCTTTTCCTGCCTTTTTTTTTTGCCAAACAATCCACTTTTACATGAAAATAAATCTCTGGCTGGGGTACAGTTTGTTCTGTAGAATGATGGTAAATAAGTGACCCACTATTACAGCTCATATTCACTCCTACTCAGTTTTAATTCATAGAATCATAGAATCACCAGGTTGGAAGGGACCCACCGGGTCATCGAGTCCAACCATTCCTGTCAAACACTAAACCGTGTCCCTCAGCACCTCGTCCACCCGTCCCTTAAACCCCTCTAGGGAACGTGAATCAAACCCCTCCCTGGGCAGCCTCTTCCAATGCCCAGTGACCCTTTCTGTGAAAAACTTCCTCCTAATGTCCAGCCTGAACCTCCCCTGGTAGAGCTTGAGGCCATTCCCTCTCATCCTGTCCCCTGTCCCTTGGGAGAAGAGCCCAGCTCCCTCCTCTCCACAACCTTCTTTCAGGTAGTTGGAGAGAGCAATGAGGTCTCCTCTCAATTGTCACTTTCTATGCTGCTTTGGGGAGCCCAGAGACTTTGCACTATCATTTCTCAGCCATCAAAATGTTCTTAGGACCTCCGCAAAAAATATTAGGACAACAAAACTCATCCGGAGGCCTCGATGGAAACCTGCCAAAGATTTCAGTGCTGTTAAGAACTTGGCCACTCTTTGCAATCTTACCTATTAAGAGGCAAATAAATGAAAACAGCATGTTGGCTCTATTTCACAGACAATTTGTGCTGAAATTAATAAACTGAGAAACAATTTAATGGTATCGCCACTAATTTTACATGGATTGAAACCATACTGATACAACTCACCACAAGAAGGATGTTGAGGCTCTGCAGTGAGTCCAGAGAAGAGCAACAAATCTGGGGAAGGGGCTGGAGAAGAAGAGGAGCGGCTGAGAGAGCTGGGGGTGTTTAGCCTAGAGAAGAGGAGGCTGAGGGGAGACCTCATTGCTCTCTACAACTCCCTGAAAGGAGGTTGTGGAGAGGAAGGAGCTGGGCTCTTCTCCCAAGGGACAGGGAACAGGACGAGAGGGAATGGCCTCAAGCTGCACCAGGGGAGGTTCAGGCTGGACGTTAGGAAAAAGTTTTTCACAGAAAGGGTGATTGGGCAGTGGCGGATCCTGCCCAGGGAGGGGGTTGATTCACCTTCCCTGGAGGGGTTTAAGGGACAGGTGGACGAGGTCCTGAGGGACATGGTTTGCTGAGGGAATGGTTGGACTTGATCCCGTGGGTCTCTTCCAGCCTGGTTATTCTATGATTCTATTCCTTTAAGGCCTGATAAGGAACATCGAACCTACTCATTTGCCTTTGGGTTGTCAGATGCGACTTTCTGGCTCCTGGATTCAGCTGTTCCTCTTTGCATACAAGCAGCTTCAGCTCTGGGCAACAGATTCTCCCAATGTTCTGCACGAGACTTCATCTCTTGCACTGTGCATCTCGTTTTCTTGTAAGAAGAGTGATAAAACGAAAGCAGGAACAGAGTCAGACAGCAGAATGAGAACAATTATCATGTAACTTGCCAGCCACGGCTCAGAACTGGGATAATTAGGAAGACAAAAAGCTTTGGTGTCTTATTCTGAGGACAGGACACATCCAGTGTGCCCCACACTATGCTTGTATTTTTACCTAAGATAGTGCAATCCATGACCCCTCCTATTCCCTAGCTGTGAGCAGGAACTGTTGTGTGTTCTCAGGGTTTATTTTTTAATGCTCAGATCCTCAGTTTGATTTAAATTAGGATACTCTTTATCTTTGAATTAGAAAATAATTGCACATTACCACACAGCCCCAGTACTCTCCACCAGGAGATCACTGGGTAGTTTTGTGTTTTGGCTTCGTTTCCATCAAACACTGGTGGTCTATGGTTTTCAGTAAACTCAAACAAATAGGACAAAACACACGGTAACGCCAAAAGCACCTGACAGGCCAGCTTTTTAAATGCACCCGGCAGCATAAATCACATCCCCAGACGATACACAGAGACAATTTTCCATGTAAAATGATTATGATTTAACAGAAAAACTTATTTTTAGCTTAAGGCGTTCTGGCAGCTGGTGATGCAGATTTGCGGCTGTTCTAACCACTAAACATGCACGGACTGCAGCACAGTGCTGCCTGCTCTTTAGCTTTTAATTTACAGAACTAATTAGTTGGATTTACGATCTTTAGCATCCCTTCCCCTCTATTTGCTTAAGGAGAAATAGATGAGCCCTGCGTGTCAAGCCAATAGGCCAATAAGTCCAGCACAAGGGCATGTCCAGTGGGAAACACCTTGAATGTAGCAAGAGCTTCGGCTTCTGCAGCAGCAAATATACTTGTCACCATGTAGAGAACAGACAGGTAAAAATGCTAGAATAGTTTGGCCTGGAAAGGACCTTAAAGCTCATCCAGTCCCACCCCTGCCATGGGCAGGGACACCTCCCACTGGATCAAGGGCTCCAAGCCCCATCCAACCTGCCCTCGAACCCCTCCAGGGATGGGGCAGCCACCACTGTTCTGGGCAACCTGGGCCAGGGCCTCCCCTCTCTCACAGCAAAACATTTCTTCCTGAGAGCTCATCTCAATCTCCCCTCTTTCAGCTTAAAACTATTCCCCCTCGTCCTGTTCCTGCACTTCCTGATCAAGAGCCCCTTCCCAGCTTTTCTGTAGGTCCCTTTTCAGTACTGTACACTGCTCTCTGGAAACCCTCACACGGCCAGGACACAGATCTGGGGGTGTAAAACTTCTCTAGCTGTTTATAAATGTACAGAGGAAAGAGGACAGGGGAGATTTAGGCTAGACATTAAGAGGAAGTTTTTCACAGAAAGGGTGATTGGACATTGCAACAGGCTGCCCAGGGAGGGGGTTGATTCACCTTCCCTGGAGGGGTTTAAGGGACAGGTGGACAAGGTGCTGAGGGACATGGGTTAGTGATTGATGGGAATGGTTGGACTCGATGATCCAGTGGGTCTCTTCCAACCTGGTGATTCTATGGTTCTAAGTGGATTTCAGACCAGGATCAAGGAAAACACAGGAGTTTTATATCAAAAACGAAAGTGTTGGTACTCACCAAAGCATATTATGCTATCAATGGGAAGTAACAGGTGTGGCAAAGACATTAAGGCAGTCGATTCAGTATCTCCACGATGGAATGAGGTCTGGAAGTTCACTAATTAGCAGTAAGACTGCATGGCTTAGTAACTACTGAGAAATTTAGGTGGCAGATTTCACATAAAATAATCATTTTCCTGCTTGGCTGGAGAAAATGCCCTGTGCAGTAACACACAGCACGGGATCAGGGTATTGCAGAGATTAAGAAACAGTTAAGTTCTTCAAGAAACTGAATCACACTCTATAAGCAGTACTTCATTTTATAACAAGAGGGTGAAGCAATCTTCCAGGCACAAAAGTGTTTGTGGAGAACCCCAAGAGTGCTCCAGCTGGCAACCCATTTAAATCTTGGTTCATTTGGAACCACTCTTTGTGGAAACCCAAGAACGTAAGGCTCAGTGAAGGTGAGGGAAGCGACTTCAAGATTTCTTCTTAGGTGATTTAAAACATTCAATTAAAGCGTTATTTTAACATTGTAAATACACTGCTGGGTGAAATCTCAGTTTCACTGTCTGGAGAGCAGTGCACTTGCAGCATCACTGAGGCTGTGACCAAGCCTCAAAGATTCCACAGCCTCGAGGCTCACCTCCTTCTGGTATTCGAAAGCTGATTCCTGAGGAAATTCCAAGCCAAGACTGGAGATCAACCCTATGCTCAGGTGCTCCCTAGCAGGAGAGTCCCCTCCACAGGACACAGCAGAGGAGAGAGTAGCATCATCACACCCCAAGAGCCTTTATGGCAAATCCCTAAGCCTCTCTGCTTCACCCCAGCACCCCAAGCCCCCAGGGATGCTCCAGGGCTTTTCACAAGCCATAATAACCCCTGGAGAACGCGCTGGAGGGGACCAATACTTTTGTCTTATTCCCTTTCAGCAGCTACATCCACTCAAATAAGGCAGTGATATGTTTGTTGGCACTTCCTCTGGGAGGGAAATTAGCAAGATTATTAAAAATTCCATCATTCTTACTTTTGCTAGGGCCAACTTAAGATACTCCAGCTATGATGCAAGATGACCAGTAGTTCAAACTGACATTGAGACATTCCAGAACACTCTGGACACCAAAAATGTCCTGATGTGGAACTCTCAGCCCTGTTCATTTGTATTGGATTCTCTCTGAAAACAGCCCAGCTTGCAACAGGTCACAGGTCTTAACTGGAATCAGGCACTCGGGTCCCAAGGAAAGGCCAGAGATGGAAAAAATACTCCGAGAGTTACTGAAGGAGACACTCGCACACAAAGGTTTTTTGGGCTTGGCTCTGCTCTACAGAGTAAGGAGATCCTATAAAGATGGTGCATTTTTACTCAACAAATCATGTTTCCTCTCTGCCACAGTAAAGCCTGGCCTCCATTACCAGAAGCAACAATATTTGAGCTGAAGTGCAGAAACCCAACACACAATTCATTTTACAGAGCTAGTTCTGGTTTCACTACCAAGAAAAGCTCAATGTTTCTTTGTCCCTACAGCAACAGCCTCATTCTTCCCCTTTTTGTACAGCTTCTCAGGCAGTGATGAGGACGATTTGCCTCACATCCTTCACACTGGGCCTCCTAGCAAGCACAGATCCTGCAGCAATTAAAATCTTGCTTTTTGCTTGCGAATTAAGGATAAATTAATTATCTGAATTAAGATGCTTACAACAAATTCTGACAGACGTTAGCAAAACATTGCCTGAACACAAACTCATTTACGTACACAGCGAAGTCTTCCAACACCAACCATGTTAGAGATGAAATAAAGGCAAGAAAAAGAAGGAGGGCATTAAGAACAGTCCAAGCCAAACCGTATCCAGCTTTATTAAAGGTACTTTTCATAAACAATCATGGTATTTTAGGCAGGACATGGGCTACAATCGGCAACATTTTACAACAACCGTCAAACTCCCTCCCTTCATGGACTACCAAAACGTACAAGTTGCTATAAAACCGAAGAATCTTCATTTCATACTCGTAGAGGGGAAAGTTTAGAGTGAGGGCAGACACGTTCACATTTTGTGTGTTGTTTAACAACTCTTCACAAACCTACCCTGACTTTCAAAGGAGAAAAAAAAATTAGAACGGGGGTTTTCCTAATCTGAAGATTCAAAATAAAAGGTAAGTACAGCTCCTTTTAGAGCCATTATAATCCAAATTAGACACTGGAGTCCGGATCGTCTGACAAAGCATCTGAAGTAAGTCCCAAAATGCCAGTTCTTGATGCGTTTTGGAGTGACAGGTAAGAAGGACGTAGAGGGAAATACAGAGGGCGTTGAAATCGGTGGGTTTGATGTTGGTAACAGGCATCTTGGGAGCTTCATTGCTCACTTGCATGCACTTTACAGATGTGCAACATGAAGGAATCCCTTCCTCCTCTATCCAGGAAGGCCTTTCTTCCAGAAACTGGGGACCGGGAAAACTTTTCTTATTAAAATTTAGATTCCAAGAAATAGACTATGTGACCTTTTCCTCCACTGCCCCCCCCCCTCGGAACACAACAACGAAGCGGTCTGTGTGCTAACATCATAGCTTAAAAAAAAGTAAACCAAAATTCTGCATTGTTATAAAACTTGATAAAAAATAGTATTTCAAACTGTACAGTCACCAGAAGTACACAGTTATCAAAAATTCACACGTTTTACTTGGCATCACCAGCACCTTCAGCTTTCTGTGCCTGGAAGAAAGAGGGGAACCAGTCAATACACACCACAGCTTGCACCAAATAACTGATAAATCAGTTTCCTAATTCGCAGTTCTCTGAGCAGAAGAAATCTTGTCCAGGCTGTGCTGCCACGGCTTTTAACAAAATGAAATCTAACGTTTAAAGCACCTGAGGCTGCTTTATTATGTGTGAACTTTACACATTTTCAGAGCAAGGCAGAGCAGCGACCTTCACGTGGCAACTTCAACCAGCAAAGAGACAACTTCAACCTAAACCAGCACCTTCTTCTGTGGATGCGCTGTCAGCGTCATCAGCAATGGGTCTAAGCAACCAGGTAATGATTCTTCTTCGTTAGTGCAAGCCTAGACCTGTTTACATTTGATATGGAAAAAATAACTGGCTGACAAAACGCCAGAGCCACTGTTGTACCTGGTCTGTTTTGGCATCTCCATTTTCTGCAGGGTTGTTTCCCTCTTTGCCAGCATCAGCTTTCCCCTTCTTTCCCTTGGGCACCTTCTCGGTCTTCTGTAAACGCAAGAGGACGCACACCGTTACCAAGCCAGACATTAAGCCCCAAGAACTCAAAAACTTGAGTGGTAAATCCCAACACTGTATGTTGGCCAGAGAAGCAGCAACACACAAACGTGTGCATCTTACAAAGATTGACAGCAACCATGAAAAACCTTCGCTTTGGTATTTTTTACCCAAGTTTCAGAAAATTCAAAAGTTTCTAGTGCAACTTTTATAAAGCGATGATGCAGCTTGATTTCTTCAAGCTGGTGAAGTGGCTGGAGAATAGGTCTTATGAGGAACGGCTGAGAGAGCTGGGGATGTTTAGCCTGGAGAAGAGGAGGCTGAAAGGAGACTTCATTGCTCTCTACAACTACCTAAAAGGAGGTTGTGGAGAGGAGAGTGTTGGCCTCTTCTCCCAAGTGACAGGGGACAGGACGAGAGGGAATGGCCTCAAGCTCCGCAAGGGGAGGTTCAGGCTGGACATTAGGAAGAAGTTTTTCACAGAAAGGGTCATTGGGCAGTGGCAGAGGCTGCCCAGGTTGGGGGCTGAGTCATTTTCCCTGGAGGTGTTTAAGGGATGGGTGGACAAGATGCTGAGGGACATGGGTTAGTGTTTGATAGGAACAGTTGGACTCGATGATCCGGTGGGTCTCTTCCAACCTGGTTGTTCTATGATTCTATGATTTGCACCTTGGTGACATCACTGACAGGACAACTTACCTTTGGAGCTGCCTTTTTAGGTTTAGGCTCTGGCTTCGGAGGAGCAGGTTTCTGCAGGCAAGAAAAAAACCTTTATATTACTCAAGTTACTTAAAGAGAGGCATATTACTTTTTTAAAATGCTCAACCCAAAACAGTTTAGTTCTAGAAAAGCAAGTAAGAATGTTTGAAATTGGAGCACTTAAGTTGATTTGTCCATTATTTTACCACTCCCATAACATCACACAATGGGGCGGTTTGTTAAGCCAGAAACTTTTAACTGAACAATGCATCTTGCCGGAATACCTACAGCTCTCACACAGACGCCAACACCCGATACTCAAGCTTAAAACCACGAAGAGTTGTCACACCTCTGCTCAGTGCGGGAATACTCACAGCGGATAACCTCGCCGATCGCCGTTGTGGCTGTTTGGAAAGAAAAACGATTTAATTAAACGTGCTGAACTCTCAAAACCACACTGAGTAATTCTCATGTCGAAGTAGCAAACCCCCAAAACTAAGTTTTTATTTCCCTCTATCCCAATCTCAAGAAACATGAGGCTGTCCCGTTTACATCACTACTAATTGCAAGCAGTAGTTCAGTAATTTTACATGGTTAAGGTTAAAAGACAGCAAATATATTGAGAAGCCAGAATCAATTCAGACTGACCCTCCCCCTGCTTTTGATTCTGATGGAATCAAACCTCATCTTCCAACGCAAACACTTCCCGATCCAACTTTCTCCAAATGTTGAAGTTCTTACCTCATCCTTAACTTTGGCCTTATCGCCCTTGGTATCTCCTTCAGCCTGGGAGGGGAAGGACAAGTGGGACGGAGGAGTTATGAGGGGGTTAAGACCTCATCTCCCGCTTAACTTTACACCCTCCGCTCCCAAAGGGGAGGTAGGGAACTCAGTCTCCACTCCTTCTTAGCTTTACAACCCCCATCCCCAAAGGGGGCACTCGGCCCTCATTCCCCAGTATCCAACGGGAGTTAGAAGGGGCTCAGCCCTCACCCCAATTCCCAAATGTGAGTTGGAGGGCTCAGTCCTCATCCCCCGTTAGCTTTACTCCCCTCATTCCTAAAGGGGGAACTCATCCCTCACTCCCTGTTATCCCTAACCCCCATTTCCCAAGTAGAGTTGGGGGGCACTCAGCCCCCACCTCCTGTTAGATTTACATCCCTCATTTCCAGTGGGGAATTAGGAGGGGCTCAGCCCTCATCTCCACTCAGTTTTATACACCTTCCATCCCCAGAGAGGAGTTGCAGGGGAGCTCAGCCCCATATCCCCACACCCAAAGGGGTGGTAGGGGGGATCTCAGCCCCACATCCTCACTCCCAAATGAGAGTCAGGGGAGAACTGAGCGCCCCACTATCTATGAAAATGAACGTTACCCAAGAATGAAAGTTAAGAGGGATCTGATCCCCCAAAGGGAAATTGGGGGAGGATTTCAGCTCCCCAGCCTCACCCCCAAAGGGCTGTTGGTGTGGAACTCAGCCCCTCATCACCCTCAAAAGGGAACTAGGGGGCACTCATCCCCCCATCCCCTTTTAGGTTTACACCTCCCATCCCAAAGGAGGACGTGGAGGGGCTGCTTCTCCTCCTCCCCATTCCCACTGAGGGGGGTCTGGCAGGAGCCTCCATTCCCGCCCACGCTGACGGGTGGGGAGAGGGGAGGGGGCGGTTTTGGCGCCAAAGCAGCAGCAGCAGCGCCGCTTCCCGCCCTCTCTCCTCCCCCTCCCCCCACTCTCTTCAATCTCCCGCCAAAACCAACCGGATCGAACCGGTCGGGGGGGCGGGGAAAGGGAGGAGGGAGGGAGGGAAGGGAGGAGGGAGGGAAGGAGGGGGCGCCCCCCCCCCCCCCCGCCTCCAAATAGCTCCGGTAGCGATGGTGCAGCGCCCCCCGTTCAGCGAGCCAGGCCCGTGAGGGGAAATAAGGGGAAAATAAAGGAAAAGAAGGGGGTTTCGCGTCGCCACGTTACCTTTCTCTTCGGCATGGCTGCGCGGGGGCGGAGAGCGACGAGCTCGGGGGAAGGGGCGGGGAAAGGAGGGGGGAAGAAGGAAGGAAGGAAGGAAGGAAGGGGTTGGTGTCGGCGGCGGAGGGGGCGGCGGAGCGGCGGGGGCGCTGCTGCGGGGCCGCGCGGAGCCGCCGGCTCTTTGCAAAGTTTTATACGGGCAAGCAGGACGCGGCACAACCGGTTCCAGCCGGATCCGCCCCGCCCCGCGCGGCCATTGGGCACCGCGGGTCACGTGGGGCGGGGGGGGGAGAAGACGGGGAGGGAGGAGGGAAAAGGAAAGGGAGAGGATGGGTGGAAGGAGAGAGGGAAGGAGAGAGGGAAGGAAAAGAGAGAGGGAAGGAGAGAGGGAAGGAAAAGAGAGAGGGAAGGAAAAGAGAGAGGGAAGGAGAGAGGGAAGGAAAAGAGAGGAGGGAAGGAAAAGAGAGAGGAAGGAAAAGAGAGAGGGAAGGAAAAGAGAGAGGGAAGGAAAAGAGAGGGGAAGGAGAGGGGAGGGGGAAGGAGAGAGGAGGGAAGGATAAAGAGAGAGGAAGGAGAGAGGGAAGGAAAGAGAGAGGAAGGAGAGAGGAAGGAGGAGAGGGAGGAGGGGAGAAGGGAAGGAAAGAGAGTGGAAGAGGAAGGGATAGGAGAGAGGAAGGATGAAGGAAAGGAGAGAGGGAAGAGTTGAGG